>JAFIRS010002712.1:0-188937 GCA_018342105.1 Gonioctena quinquepunctata
AGTCAAATTCAAAAAACTATGGACACTTAATGTCAATGACAAAAAGTCAAATCTCAAGGTCAAACACACACACATTGCACACCTGCAACTATTCAAGGTCACACGTGACGTCATAGTGGTGGGGGGAGAGCCAGAACCGGCTTAAATCTCCTACTTGCAACCTATTGTACGATCGGTTGTACAACAAATTGCATCGTCTGTGGGTCCTTTGAATTTTTGAAATGAAATCGTTTCAACAAGCACCAAATAGATACACACGTTCAAACTTGTGTATATCCAACCGAGTTGTACGACAGATTTTTAAACATACTAAACTTTCATACGACTCGACCGCGTTGTACGATTGATTGAACGATAACGCCACACACGTTGCAATTGTCGTTCAAACGGTTGGACCAACCAAGATTGTACAACTTGTACAACAAATTGCATCGTCTGTGGGCCGTTTGAGACTTGATCGCGGAAATTTTCCAGCGCACATGAACAAAATATGCATCGTTACTTGAGCTCAAAGTTCTTCCACCGGTTACTGTGACCCACTTCCTCAGCATCAATTCAAAAGACATCTATGATATCCTGATAAGTTTTATGAAAAATACCATACTCTGCTTGCTAATGTGAAAGAGTGATAAAATGTAAATTTGCAATGGCAACGTTTTCTGAAAAACACTATACTATGTTTCCCAATGAGAGAGAGAGTGATAAAATGTAAATTTGCAATGACAGAACCCATTAAACAGGGTGGACAACTTGAAGGAAAACTTGCAATGGTAGTTTTTAAAAATTCCGTATTTCAGTTATTCAAGACGTACACACCCCGAATCGGTCCTAAATTAGGGTCACCTTAATTTGCATAACAATAGAAAGAGGAGTTTTCTGAATAAAATTTAGGTGACAGCGGCGTAACTGCAGGCAGTTTATCAGAATAATAAGTATACATGATTATAATTATAGAAATAGGCAGATAATTGAGATACTGATTAGTCTAATATTAAGTATATAAATACTAATATAAAAGAAATAATGATTTGAAAATAGATAAATTGGAATAAATATTGATATTTATAAAAAAATCTACTATTTACAATACAACTTAATTTTTTAATTTTATCATAGTCCGAGTATTCCGATGAACTATCGTCGTTGTGGTCCAGATAAATGATCAGATATAATGTATAACCATGTTCGTTCTTCACTGTCCATTTTCCAACATGGATTTATCAAGGCACGTAGCACTGCAACCAATCTTTGTATTTTCACCCAATTTGTTTCTGATGTACTTTATAATAAAAATTTGATGTTATCCTCACGGATTTTCGTGAGGCGTTTGATCGAGTATCACATCAACAACTGCTAAGGAAATTGTCAAACTTTGGCATATCATCCGATATACAATTGATACAGAAATCGTATTTATCCGACCGATGTAGTTATGTTGAATATGATGCTATAAAATCCTCCTGCTTTGTAGCGAGTTCGGGTGTCCCACAAGGGTCAAATCTTGGGCCATTATTATTTATGCTATTTATAAATGACATAGCTGATGGCATCACTTCTCATAAACTGCTATTTGCAGATGACATGAAGATATATCGTGAAATAAAAAGTGAAGCAGATTGTTTCACATTGCAGGAGGACTTGAATACGTTGACTGATTGGTGTGCTCGTAATAAATTGTACTTAAATACAAACAAATGTAAAATAATGACATTCACTCGTGAAATCCTACCAGTAACATTTAACTATGTATTATATGGTGAAAGTTTTACGCGGGTTACGGAATCAAAGGATCTAGGGGTTCTGTATGATCAAAAACTCACGTTTTCCAATCACTTTCAGAATGTGATATCAACTTCAATGAAAAGTTTGGGCTTTTTGATACGAAACTGCAAAGAACTTAGGACCTTTGATTCCTTGAGAACCATTTATTTCACACTGATCAGGAGCAAATTTGAGTACTGCAGTGTCGTTTGGAATCCGTCTCATATGGAGCATCTATCTAGCTTAGAAAATGTTCAATTTTTTGAAATATGCATATTTTAAAAACCATAGTGTTTATCTCGAGAGAGGTTATAGCTATGATTCATTGTTGGACGAGTTTCAAATGATATCTCTAAAGAAATTCAGGGAAAGCCGAGATATGTGTTTTGCAATATAAAAGCATACATGGACATATAGATTGTTCACCGCTAGTGTCTCATATGCTATTCAGTGTACCGCGTATTTCATCTAGGTTCTGTAGCACATTTCATATTCCTGTTTCCAATACAGAGCATCACTATCATTCTCATATGGCTACAATATCTAGAAGGGTAAATAAGGTTCCTAGTGCAGATATATTTTTTCTAACTTTCCAAAAATTTAAAAAAGAGATTCTCCGTTTCATTCAGAATTGATTCTGTCATATGTGTAATTATTTATAATACTTATTGTATACACCTATAAATGGGCTTTTGGGCCTGCTGGATGTATTGTACAAATGAATAAATAAATAAAGGTAGAGCCTAGCATGTTATGAAAGAAGTGTTCGATGTCTTAACAGGAATAAATCCCACTAACGAGACATAAATCGATATCAATAGGCGAGTTTTATATAGACATTCATATAAAATTAACCAATATATACCTGTATACACATACAGACTTATATACATACATAGGTACATGCATGTATAACATTCTACTTCAACCGTTCGGAAATAGCTGAAGAGAAAAACATAAATAAGGAAGAAAATACATAATTATCAGCTTCCCACATTATTTCTTCTATTCCAATCATATGTTCGACGCACTGACTCCATTTTTCGCAATGCACTATCTTTATTCCCTCATGACAGAGGTTTTCAACGTCTCTTATTTTAAAAGTAGTGTTATGCGTTGCTACAAACCCTTTTACTTGCGCCCACGCCAATTCTATGGGGTTAAATTCATAGTGATATGGCGGAAGGCGAAGTACCTTTATATTCCGTTTTGAAGCGATTTCGTCGACAACAAATTTCGTACAAAGGGGTTCATCCAACTTTACAATCTCCAGTAGCTCCTTTTTCTGCATATCTTTGTGAAATGGCTTCTTATTTGAAGTAAGCCAATGAATGATGTAATTTTTTTTGCAAGAAGACGTTGATATTTTTTTGGAGTGGTAGCTGGCATTATCTATGACTATAACAGACCAAGGAGGAATGAGATCTAGCATTTGCTGGAAGTATTCTTCAAAAACATCAGTGTCATGTCCGTTTCGATTGAATTGCTAGTGAGCCACCATCGATAAATCCATTTTTTCTACAAATGTGAGTAATTATAATCTTTTACTTTTTTCTGAGGGTGCTTTTATTCCACTGGACCAACCTTCCATGAAAGCTTGCTTCGCGCATTTTATATTTTTATTCTGTCATATTTTATCAACGGTATATCCTTCATTTAACCAAGTTTCGTCCAAATAATAGATTTTAGTTTTTTTTATAACCAAAATTCATTTTTTTCAAAATTTTCCACACTTTCTTTCTACCCATAGGTGGAATGAAATCATCCTTTTTCATTTCAGACATTATTTTGTTCAAGGTGGGTATTCCTTTTTTTAAGTAAAACGAGTGTATGATTCTTCTGATAGCAGTATTTTCATCCTCATTTATAACAGTTTATTTTCTTCCTGTACTTCTCTTTGGTGACCTGATGGGGCCGCGTTTAACCTCGTGCAGAAGTCGGTATATTGTTAACTATCCGACTCCAATCATATTCGAACATATTTCAACTAGTTCTGTAACTCGGAATGTTGAGTTTTGGTGGCGAACAGCGTTGTACACATGGAAAATGATGATTTTCTCATTTTTAGAAATCGCACTTTTACTAATCCATTTCTTAGCAACAAATTCGGAACTAGCCATTTTCAAGAACGAACTCTGCCAGACAAGTAATTAAACATTTCAAATTTTAGAAACACTGAGGCACAGGTAGGTGAACTACCTGTGCCTCTACCTAAGCTTATAATCGTTGTCTTAGAAAAACCCTGCATTTGTGAAACAAATCCGACCATATTGTTATCTCTCATCGCAGGGACGGATTTATATCTACATAATATTCGTTTTTTTTTAAAACTTGAAGTAAGGAAAAGATAATCAGGCACTTATGTGATAGTAAATTGATTATTTTATTGTACCTGGAACAGGATATTACAGAGCATACTTTAAACATAATTAAGCGTTCTCCATTGTTAGGGGCTAATCATATTAAGTCACTAAGCTGGTACGAAATATCTTTTAACCAACTTTACAGGGTTATTGGTTATATTTGGACCAATACCTAACATTTCAAGGAAAAGTATAATGACTCAACAATTCGAAAAAAATTTCATGAAATATAATTCAATATATAGGGTGTCCTATTGGAAAAATTATATTTTGGTCGGTAGCTCCAACACTAAACACACTGTATATTTCAAAATTATTCCAAAATTAGCTCCTATGGAATTCCGAAACTTTTGTGGGAAACATTTTTATCAGTCTTTTCAGGAAGCTAGATATTGCCTGTAACATTAAATTTGGGACAGGCTGTATTATATATATATATATATATATATATATTAATAATAATAATAATAATAATATTGTTTATTGAGTAATAATCAAATTATAAACGGTACATATTAATTGTAAACATTCAATAAACCGAGATTCTCACTAAGGCATATAGCCTGTGCGTGAGATCTATGATTTATCCGGTTCAATTTTTGTTTAAAGATAAGAATTCAATATATGAAATATAGATAAAATTAGGTATAAATACAATGTGTTAAAATCAAAAGTATAGATAAAGTTAGATAAAATTATATAAATAAAATCAAACTTAATGTAAAAGGACATATTTGTACAATAATGTTAGAGGTATATATTGATATATTTGTTGAAATATGTAAAAGGCAATTTCTTATATTGAAGTTTTTTGTGTTTTGATAAATTTGTTTAATTTTTTTTTTTTTTTGATGAGTTATTTTTTGGTATTCGGCAATAAATTTGTTTAATTTTTTCTTGAATTGATAAATATTATGCGTTTCTGTCAGATATTCTGGTAGAATTTGATACATTATTGGTGCAAGATATGTAAAGCTACGTTGGCCAATTGTTTTAGATGCAAATGGAGTTTGGTAACGTGTATTTTGTTTCCTCGTATTATATGTGTGTGTCAATGTCTTAAGTTCTGCTTTATTTTTGAATTGCTGTATCACGATGGAGCGGTAAAATAATTGTTTTGTATCGAATACCTGTGCTTCCATGTAGAGATCATCAGATGAATATGTATAAGGTTTTCTCAATATTATTTTCAAAATTTTTTTTTGGATTATATTGATTTTTTTTAGATGTGTATTCATTGCCCCACCCCACCCTATTATGCCATAATTCAGTCGAGAGCCAACCAGTGCATGATAGACCATCATGAGTTTATTTTTGTCTAAATGTCTCTCAAGAGTTTGAATTTGTATATTAAATATCTGAGATTTTTGCTAGTATTTTCTATATGTTTATCCCATTTCAAGTGTTTGTCTATGGTTATGCCCAAATATTTGATATTATCTGTTGCTTCAATTTTGTAATGTTCATTGATTTTCAGAGTGTTGTAATCTGGCAAGTTTCTATTCATGCATGTAAATGTAATGAATTTTGTTTTATCGAAGTTTATTGTTAGCAAATGATGGTCCATCCAATTTTTTATGATTTTCAGGTCAGTTTCCGCTACATATTTCAGTTCTTTCCAACTATTAGCTTGATAAAGAATGGCTGTATCATCAGCAAAACTTATTATCTTGCCACTACTATTTGTTTTGTATAGGCTATTCATATATATACTGAATAACATAGGTCCCAGTACGGTCCCTTGAGGTACTCCATATTCTACCTCTACTGCATCGCTCAGACAATTTTTGATTTTTACATATTGTTGTCTATTAGATAAATAGCTTCTCATTAGATCTAGCACGTTTCCTCTCAGACCGATATCCTCTAAGGCTTCCAATAACTTCGGACGGCTTACCGTGTCGAATGCTTTTGCTAGATCTAAGAAAACACACATTGTCGGTTTACTATCTTCTAGAGCTTTATATATATTAGAAACTAGAAACGAAATTGCATCTTCAGTACCTTTATTTGGTTGAAATCCATATTGCCTTGACGAAATAATTTTTTTATCGCTTAGATATTCATCTAGTTTGAGTTTGATTATTTTTTCAAATATCTTTGTAACATTCGTTATAACTGAGATCGGCCTGTGATTACCATTGATTTTGTCTCCTTGTTTGAAAAGGTTTTATAATAGTTTTTTCAGTATTGAAGGCCATTTTCCAGTCGATATGCTCTGATTGATGAGTTGAGAGAGTGGTTCTGATATATAACAAGCTATCTCTTTCAAGTTTTCCGCCCTCATTTCGTCTATTCCAGGAGATTTGTTATTTTTTAAAGTTTTTATTATTTTTTCCACTTCATATTTATTTGTTGGTGCCATGAATATAGTATTTTCTTCAATATGTCTTGATGGACGAGTTGATGGTATGGTGATTTTGCTAGCTAGATTCTTTCCCACATCCCTGTAATATTTGTTGAACTCGTTACACATAGCATGGACGTATAAATATATACGTCCATGACACATAGTGAGAGGATCTGTCACTACGGTATTATCGTCTAGTTTTATTTCATTTATTATTGTTTGTTTTTTTTCTTTATTATTTATTTCATTTATAACATTCCATAGCTGTTTTGAATCACCTTCGCAATGCCCAATTTTATCGCTGAAATTATTTTTTTTTTCTATTTCTATAGAATCCTCAGTTTGTTCCTGTAATTTATGAATTTGCTCTTTATGGATTATTTCCTGGATTTTTCTGTGAGAGTCTTAGAGTCTTTCTTTTTCCCTTTTAAATCCATATTTGCCTTTTTTTTTCTTTGTGGCTAATTTTTTTTGTTACAGTACATTTTTCTATTATATTAGTTAAATTGTCTATAAAAATTTCCGTTCCTATATTTACGTCTTGTGCCTCATATATTGGTGCCCAGTCTACATTTATTATTTTTTCTTTCAATTTTTTGTTGTCTGTGTACTTTTTATATATGTCAAAAGAACTGGCTCTTTCTTGGTTAATGTTTTTGGATGGTATTTTCAATATCACTGGAAAATGATCAGTTATGCAAGTTTTGAGTACTATGGGAAGACATTCTTCGTTATTATTTTGCTTGGTTTTCAGAAATATGTGATCTATACATGATTTCGAGTTGTTACATATTCTAGTGTATGAATTTATCATGGACATGAAATTGAATTCACTCATAATATATATATATATATATACAAATTGAATATCTCTCTGGAAATTGCAATCAGTTCAAACTGCCAGTGTAATAAGACTCTGTTGTTTGTGAAGCTTTCGAAATTGTTTTATTTCATTATCAAGACATCTAAATACAAGATTCCAATTATTAATTTCAGAAACAAACACAACCTTACCAGCGTGAGAATGTTACATAAAAAAATAATAGTTTAAAAAACTAAAATACAGGCTTTTATAGAAAACCAGACTGTAAAAATAGAAAATAAGAAAAAACTTTATTATTTAAAAAAAGCGGGGGGTGCATGGTATCGCTTCGGCCATCAATTACCTGTGATCTGAGACATTTCTTACTTTACTGCCCTAGGTGTGTAATGTACTATATAATTATTGATATCATGCACCCCACGCTTTTTTTTTAATAAAATACATTTTTTTCAAATTTTAAATTTTTTCAGTCTGGTTTTCTATGAAAGCGTTTTTTTTAGTTTTTTAAATTATTATTTATTTCCTATGTTTTAGTGTGGTTTAATTATGAAAGCGTGTTTTTTTAGTTTTTTTTTAACTATTATTTTTATAATTTTTTTGCAAATTTAAAAAATGGAATGGTCTTATCAAATTGGGTAATCATAATCTCCGACCCCAAAAACCCCCACATACCAATTTTGAATAGAATCAGACCATAATCACAAAAGTCGGCCGCCATATTGAAGTCGCCATCTTGAATTTCTCAATTTTTACAAAAGAATCATAATATTCGACCCCAAAAACCCCCACATACCAATTTTGAATGGAATCAGATCATAATCACAGAACTCGTCCACCATTTTGAAGTCGCCATCTTGATTTTTCAATTTTGACAGATGAATCCTAATCTCCGACCACAAAAACCCTCAGATACCAATTTTAAAATCGGACCATAATCACAAAACTCGTACGCCATATTGGAGCCGCCATTTTGTTTTTTTTCACATAAAAATTTCTTAATGCATTGTCACCGGAATTATGTACACCTGCCAAATTTTAAGTCATTCGGACGTCTGGAAGTGGGTCAAAATCAAGGCCAAAGGAGTCGGTTACAATCAAACAAACATACAAGTGAAGCTAATATAAAGCGTGTAAAAAAGCAAACACACATAATATTAAAATATATTAAATAAATAATAGTTTAAAAAAACTAAAAAACACGCTTTTATAGAAAACCAGACTAAAAAAATGGAAAATAAGAAAAAAATTATTTTATTTAAAAAAAAGCGTGGGGTGCATGGTATTGCCTCGGCCAACAATTATCTGTGATCTGAGACATTTCTTACTTTACTGCCCTAGGTGTGTAATGTACTATATAATTATTGATACCATGCACCCCACGCTTTTTTTTAAATAAAATAAATTTTTTTCTTATTTTCAATTTTTTTAGTCTGGTTTTCTATAAAAGCGTGTTTTTCAGTTTTTTTAAACTATTATTTATTTCTTACTTTTTAGTGTGGTTTATTTATAAAAGCGTGTTTTTTTAGTTTTTTTTAAACTATTATTTTCATAACTTTTTTGCAAATTAAAAAATGGAATAATCTCATCAAATTAGGTAATCATAATCTTCGACCCCAAAAACCCCCACATACCAATTTTGAATTGAATCAGACCATAATCACAAAACTCACCGCCATTTTAAGCCGCCATCTTGATTTTCAATTTTTACAAAGAATCATAATATTCGACCCCAAAAACTCCCACATACCAATTTTGAATAGAATCAGACATAATCACAAAACTCGCCGCCATTTTCGATTTTTCAATTTTACAAAGAATCATAATATCGACCCAAAAACCCCCACATACCAATTTTGAATAGAATCAGATCATAATCACAAAACTCGGCCGCCATTTCGAAT
The DNA here is from genome assembly GCA_018342105.1 of Gonioctena quinquepunctata. Classification (NCBI taxonomy): domain Eukaryota; kingdom Metazoa; phylum Arthropoda; class Insecta; order Coleoptera; family Chrysomelidae; genus Gonioctena; species Gonioctena quinquepunctata. The sequence continues at coordinate 9,199 of JAFIRS010002712.1, forward strand.
TTTTCAACTTTTACAAAGGAATCATAATCTCCGACTCCAATAACTCCCACATACCAATTTTGAATAGAATCAGAACATAATCACAAAACTCGGCCGCCATTTTAAAGCAGCCATCTTGAATTTTTCAATTTTGACAAAAGGAATCATAATCTCCGACCACGCAAACCCTCAGATACCAATTTTGAAGCGAATCGGACCATAATCACAAAACTCGTACGCCATATTGGAGCCGCCATTTTGTTTTTTTTTCACATAAGAATTTTTTAATGCATTGTCGCCGATATTATGTACACCTGCCAAATTTCAAATCATTCAGACGTCTGGAAGTGGGTCAAAATCGCGCCCAAAGGAGTCGGTTACAAACAAACAAACAAACATACAAGTGAAGCTAATATAAAGCGTGTAAAAAAGTAATGATTAAAACCAACATACTTGCATAATATTAGGAGACGCCTACTTCGAATGATGAGAAAGAAATATATTGAGAACGAGAGCGAACATTTGACACACTTTCGATCATTAAATCTGTTTTTATTTTTTCTCCTAGGTTCATGAGTGATTTGGAAATTTTGGGTCTGTTGGTGGCTTGTCTTTGCCACGATCTGGACCACAGAGGTACCAACAATGCCTTCCAAATGAAAACGGACTCCCACTGGCTGTGCTTTACTCCACGAGTACCATGGAGCACCATCATTTCGACCAATGCGTTATGATCCTCAATACCGACAGCAATAATATATTCCAAGTAGGTGGGTTTTGTCTTAGAATCTGAAAAATCGAAAGAAAAAACCGTTCAAGGTCACTTTACTAAACATAAACAAATATAAGAATTCCTTTTAGTTAAGTTAATATGAATTATTTTTAACCTGATATTATATTTTTAAAATACATTTGATACTTTTGTTTCGTAAAGATTTAAGTAAACGCAAGATTGAAGAATTTGCATTTTCCCATACTGAAATTGAATACTGCAATTGTGAATAAATTCAACTCGAATATATTATTTTTGATATTTTAAATAAAATACCAATTATAGGAGATATATTTCTAAGATTTTCAATATGATTTGTCCAATAAAGTTGTTCATCAATGTATAATCCAAAAAATTTGGATGTTTTGGAATATTTTATATTTTTACCATTAAAAACTAAAGTTTTTCCAATATGTTTTGTTTTTCTTTTGGATAAAAACATGAAGGAGGATTCATCAATATTCATTGTTAGTTTATGATGAAAGTGGTGGGGGAGATCCAGAATGGGTTGAAACCACATACGTATGAAAATATTTTGTTTTATTTCAGGCATTATCACCCGAAGATTATAGAAGAGTAATGCGATTAGTAGAAACTGCAATTCTATCGACAGACCTAGCCATGTATTTCAAAAAGAAGAATAAATTCCTAGAATTGATAGATAACGGAGAGTTCGATTGGCAAAGCGACGACAAAAAAGAATGTGAGTGATCCAATATTTTGAAATTTTTCATTTAGAGTCCCAATACAAATAGTGGCATATATAAAAGTACCGCTTGCATTTTTTGTATCATACTTCCGAACCATGAAAGAAAAAAATGTTTCAAATGGCCTAGTAACGGAATCTTGTAAAGGAACCAAACCCCCTTTTTTTCAGTAAATTGTTTATAACTTTTGCAATTTTTGCGAACGGAACTTTTTTTTTCAAAGATCATCTACATGTTATTTCGAATTGAATGACATATTGTTCATATTATTCCGAAACTGCTGAAAAAAGTTGACTAAAAAAGCACTTGTTGACTAGACAAATAGTTGGTACTGGGGACTGGAAATTCAGACACTATTCCATTATTGCTGCAATAATGAAATAGTGTCTGAATGTCCAGTCCCCAGTACCCACTATATCCAAGCCTAAAATTATAAGGGATGCGAAATTGAAATACAATAATTCAACAATGTCCGAGAATGTTGTTTCTTCTCGCTCATTCGGTGACTCGATGACGTCATCGGAAAGTCCCGACGGCCCCCATAGTCTGGAACAAGCGAGAACGTTGGCGGACTTACTAATTACGTAACAATATCAACTGAATGGAACCTTGTACACAGAGATAAGTTCATAGTTAAATAAGAAAATTGTCATGGAAATTTTGTACAATCAAAAAGTGAATCATATTTGGTTGAGAAATATTCGATATAGTTTGATAAATTCCATTCATGGCAGAAGACTTCTTTATAAAAAACGATAACATTTTTTGGATTCCAATACCACTACAGGATGACTTATTATTCAGGAATACTTGAAGTAACATATGTACATGGTTGGTTGGTTGAGAACTGACGAGCCGGAGACAGGGTTGGCATTTAGCTTCCCTTGACACTGCGACCAGCTAGGGTCTATTGTATCACTCTGTCGTCAGTGGGTCCTCATTCAAACAGGTTTGTGCCTTCAATTAGGTTTAGTAGCCTGTTAATAAGGTTCTTCGGATTCATGCCTGTTTCCGGGTTGATGTCTCCAAAGGTTCTGTGTCGCCTTCTACTTAGGGCGTCACAGTCGAAGATAATGTGAGAGGCTGTTTTCTCCTCTTCATCACATAGCCTACACTCCACGGTTTCCCTGCGTATTCCCATGGTGTTTAGGTGTTTTCTTAGACCGCAGTGTCCAGTCAGCAGACCTACTATTATACGTGCCTTCGTTCTGTTCAGGTTCAGAAGGTCAGCTGTCAGGGTCCGGTTTGGTTGCCCTACCATGACTTTGCTGTGTATTTGCCCGACAGTTTGATCAGAGTATTGTTGGTGTCTTCTCTTTATCCACTCACATCGGGCCGACGGTTTTTGTGATCCCGGTTCTGGCCCTGTGAATAGCATTTCAGATGCTTGTCTAGCTAGCTGGTCCGCTTTTACGTTGCCTTCAATGCCTCTATATGACCTGGCACCCACATCAAGGTGACTTTGTTGTGTTTTGCCAGCTCGATGAGGTTCTGGAGGCAGTCCCAGACCAGTTTAGACTTTATCTGTGTAGAGTTGAGGGCTATAATAGCACTCTGACTGCCAGATAGAATGTAGATGTGTTTTTTCCTATAACCATTTTCTAGATTCTTCTGAATGCATATCATAATAGCGTGTGTTTCAGCTTGGAATATCGTGGAGCATTTGCCAAGTGGTATTATGTAGCCCCTTCTTGGCCTTACCCCATGTATTCCTGCTCCCGTTCCTTCAACTGTCTTTGAGCCGTCTCTATACCAGACTATGTCCGCAGTTGATTGTGTTCTATACTCGGGGCCCATCCAGATCCGTCAATTCGTGTTTCGAATGGTTTTTCGAATGAGTATAGGGGTTGCATGTAGTCTGAAATCATATCGAGTTCGTCGATATTGATTACATGAGTGATTCGGGTGTATCCAATTGTTGGGATTCTCCAGTATTTTGTTTGTTTACAGTATGTATGCACTCATCCTGGCTCCTCCAACATACTAACATCGAATTATACACATTCATTCATGCACGATTTTTTTCCATTGAAAGATGGAATAACTTTTTTAAGAACAATTGCAATTTCCGACTAATATTCGTTTGACCGATGATTTCACACGAAATTTTATGGACAATGTATGCCAATAGATCTGGTACCCAGTTTTATTCGAAAAATTTTCAATTAATATTGTTTCGAATAGAAAAATACTTGAAGCGATTGCATAAAAAGTTTCCATGCAATATGAGAACAATAGCATATATAACAATGATGGAAGTGAAGTTGTACATGCGAGATAACGGGGAAGGAACGTATTTTCACAGATATTGAGAAATTTAGAAATAGAGAAAAGTGTTCCATTTAAAAGAAATAACAATCTAAAACATAAGCAATATCGAATGAAAAGAGTGCTCTTGGTGAGTTTCGAAATTAGGAAGTTGGTCGACCTATTTTGGCTGATGAGTAATTCTAATAACGAACAACTGAATAATGACTATAAAGAACTGAAAAAAGAACATAGGCGTAACATCAATCAGGTTAAATTTAAATATACCCAAGACAAAATCAACAGTTCTATTGATCCACGAGAAACGCAAAAAATAGTTTGGCGAACAGTTGAAGCTAAAACCGGGAAAACCAAAAGTGAACTTCAGGTTAAAATGAACATCAACAGTAAAACAACCACTTACCCTCTTATAATATCAAATGCTTTTGCCAAGCATTACTCTGTAAATGTGCCAAGCATAATTGAATCAAAGTTTGGAAATAACTTAACTGAAGAATGTACCAAAATGGCTAATATCTCCAACACTTTTTACTTTTCTCCAGTACACGAGCAAGAGATCATCTCAGTGATTCGCGAACTAAAAAACAAAAATTCAGTTGGTGTGGACTGCCTATCCACCAAAGTATTGAAAGAAATAAACGAATATATCGCCAAACCATTGGCACATATAATTAACTCCTCAGTTGAGTCTGGAGTATTTCCTGATATGTTGAAAATTGGAAAAATAATTCCTATTCATAAACAACAAGATCCACTTTTACTTGATAATTATAGACCAATAACTATTCACAGTGTAATTAGTAAAGTGATAGAGCGCTGTATATTCAATAAAATATTTCCTTTTTTGTTGAAATACAATATAATCAGCAAATCACAAAATGGTTTCCATCCTGGTCGATCAACAGAAACTGCCACCGTTGACTTCATGGAATACGTCTACAGACGAATGGATGATGGAAAGTGTATGTGGGAGCATTATTTTTCGACCTCACCAAAGCATTTGACTCGATAAACTTTAGATTCATCGAAGAAAAGCTCTACTCCATAGGCATTCGGGGCAACTTTCTTTCGTGGATTATGTCATTTATGAGTTCCAGAAGGATACTGGTAGAACTGATGAACAGCAAGTCAGATTTTTACGAAATGGGCCTGGGAGTCCCACAGGGATCAGTTCTGGGACCATTAATATTTCTTTTGTTTATTGATGATATGCCATCTCATATACGTTCTGAATGTCTAATCCTGTTTGCTGATGATACAACTATAGCTGAGGAAGCTGATAACCCCTCAGATCTACAGATCAAACTATCAGTAATAGCAGACCAATTCAAGGCCTGGTGTAGAACAAATAGATTAGTGGTAAATGGCAAAAAAACAATCCTCATGCTATTCTTTGGTAGGAAAACTCATACTGGCCGATGAACGGCTTAAAATAATATCGTTGAATCCTCAGATACCACAACATTCCTAGGAATATACATATAGATAAAAATTGAACGGGAAGCATCACATCGACCATGTATGCAAGAGAGCTTCCAGTGGATACTATGCTATACTCCAGTTAAAAAATGAACTTGATTGACCAACTAAATATCTACTACGCTCTTATTCATTCTCATTTGTCCTACAACATAATTCTGTGGGGGGACGCCTCAGAAATCAATAGAGTATTCGTGGCTCAAAAAAGGGTTATGAGGCTAATATTCAATATGAAGAAATTGGACTCCTGCAGATCGTACTTTCAGGAACACCATATTTTGTTCCCTGTATGTATATATACAGCTGCATTTGCTATATTAAACGCAATTTGAAAGATTCAGCGAAGAACTCATACATACATCAATATCCAACCAGATACGCTGATTCAATTAGAATCCGAAAACACGCAACAAGTTTGTATGAAAAAACTCCTTCACTGGCAGGAGCAAAACTATTCAATTCACCTACCTTCTGACATAAAAGATATCAAGCCTTTAAAATTATTCAAAAAAAAACTCAGGTTATTCTTAACTACCCATAGTTTCTATTCCACCATAGAATATCTCAATTTCAGGTGATCGAAAAACTGTAAACTGTACATGTCAATTTACTTTGTGGGGATTTTTATATTGTTATAGTGGTAACCTATGTTTATATGTAATCTTATATTATATTTTATATATTCCTATGTTGTTATGATGTATCGTTATATTATTTGATGTTATATATGTACACACTGCTACTTAGTGACCTATTTTATATTTCTATGTCACAACTCTGTGGCTCCATAACTTGTGTGGTTCTTTATTGAATCTGCGATATACAAAAATTTCTGTCATTTGTACATTGACGTAATGGACTATATGCCCATTGGGACCTATCCTATGTATTTGATCATAGAGGACCAATAATATTCTATTCTATTCTATTCTAATACATTTTTGGACATAAAATTGAAATTTTTATACGCTGTTATATTTCTATTCAATATTTAATTGGATATGTTTCCCTTTTCAAGTTGATTTGTGTATTCTATCATCAACGTGAAAAGCGAGCTATTAGATTTTCTACTGTTGGGTTCTCTTCAGTACAATACAAATTTAAAAACTTATATGAAAAAATCACTCCCGATGGTTCCTAGTTATGAACAAATAAAGATTTTCCATTTTTCATATGTTAGAATCAAATTTGCTGGTTATAATATATAGGTGCATTAATTCACATAATTAATATCTCCCCAGATATTTTGAAACAATTTCGAGAATGCAAAAATAAAAAAAGCATATAACTGATTGATGAAGCCCTTGGAGTTTCAATAAATAATATTAATTTTTAGTGCTTTCTGGGATGATGATGACCGCATGTGATGTCAGCGCGATTGCAAAACCTTGGGAAGTGCAACACAAAGTAGCCAAACTGGTAGCGGATGAGTTTTTCGACCAAGGAGATCTGGAAAAAATGCAACTCAAGGAACAACCAGTCGTGAGTTATGAAAAATATCAACTCCATAACAAAATAAACATATTTTTCCCAAATCATCTATAAGTGTAAGGCGCAACATGTTTCTTCAGCGCTTCACTGGAGCTACCAAATCTGACGTATCCTTTTCATAGCGCTCAAGGTGGGAAAAATGAGGGTATAGCTTTCCATCAGTGAAGTGAAATGTTCTCCCCTGATGGTTCACTCCATCTGCGGTCTGTGGGAGGAAACGTTGCGCTTTCCTTTTTAAAAATATAGCTTTTTGTGGAAAAATGTTTGGCCCCAACTACCCTTTTTTTTCGCACGAAAACACCCTTCGTTAGATAACATCCAAATACAACTCAAAACAGCTGGTTAACTGACATCAATTTTCACCATTTTCATTTACTGGCTCGCCTGGCAGGCATATTCGTAAATCGCCGACACATTAGCCTCTCGGAACAAATCGGGTGCTGCAAATCAAAGAAAATAAAGTAGTCGTCATTTTGTGTTTGTGTCTCTTTTGTTTGGTTACTTTTATCATTTATCAGTTTTATCGAATGCGCTTGGACTGCATGGCCGTGAATTTCTATTTCAGGTCTAGTTCAATGTGTTATGATTGTGAATACTGGTAGGAAATATCAACAGGTATGTAAATAATTGATATACACTCCCTGTTATGAAGTGGTGAATTTTGAGGGGAAATAAAATGTGGCGGGATTCATGAAGTAGCTATGGTATGCTCTTGTATTTTTATTTGTGTGTATCATATATATATATATATATATATATATATATATATATATATATATATATATATATAGTGTGTATGCTTATTTCATATGAGAAGCTTGTTAATAATGTTTTGTTTTTGTTTTATACACTACATGAATTATCAGACAGTGAGATCCATTTGTTGAATCAACAATAGTTATAATGGCTCAGTTAATATATTATATTGTGGGATAAATTCTAGACAATTCTTCACTGCCATATACTTGTGTGGATTAAAAATTTCATGGACTAATCTTGGACCTATATCTATTTGTAATTTTAATCATTTTCATGATTTGCATTTTTTTACAGCTATTTCACTGATGCTACAAATATGGATAGGCAAAGAACTGAAGTGACTTTGAAAGGTGCACCTCAACATGGTTTCGCCCTTAGATATAATAGGGAAGGAAACAAATAATTAGCAGTCTTTATATTGTATGACTACCCAAGTAGCACACAGAGGTCATAATTCGGTTGTACAGACGTCTACTAGACCTTTCGCAAAAGTCCATGACTTATGTCTTGTAATATGTTAAGACGTCGCTATGTATGTCAATACGACAAAAAGGCACACTCTTGCGACGTCACATCGACGTTATAGAGTAGTGGTAATGACTTGCCAATAAAGACTTATATAAGCCAGTCGCAAAAGGGTCGTTCTGTGGTCTTAGTGTAGTCATTATATCATTATGCATGAAGGTCATAATCTTTCTAATAATAGTATTACAATATGTATACCATATCAAGAGATTTTATATAATATCAATATTATATATAAGTCAACCTTCCTTTACTTGTTCATGATACTCTGTGACCGTGATAGTTATCGAGATAAAAATGATTTTCATTTATGTGTCTTTAAGAATTGTTCTGAAACTCTAGTGACCAAGCAAATCCATTTTCACGATCAGAATCCAATTCTACTCACTTAAAATTCATGCGCCTCGAAAATGAAGAGAAATAAATATTTACTTTCATTTCAGAAAAAATATATTTCATCAATTTTTCTCATTAATCGTTGAAATATGTAGACCATATTTCGAAAGATACTTGATTAGCACATCTCCAATGATTTTTAAATTGATATAATACCCAAGGTCCCATATTTTGTATTTTAAATATTTTTGTTCCAATATGGCTACCAGAATTATGTTATCAATCAATCGAAAAACATGGATGCCGTCCTTCTAGTGTCGAAAAGTTGTAATTACTCCGGTATGTACTATCATAGAATAGTTTACGAGTGTCTCAAAGACATCGCAATATCTTACATAAAAAAGTTGTAATGTAGTCGCTGTGACCACAAGTAGCAAGTTTTGTTAGACTAACGTCGTAACGCTATCAAAACAGAAAAAGATATACACTGAGTGCATAAGCATTCTGCTAGTTCCGCCTGATGGAAAACGCTAAAAATAACTGACATTTACAATAGAGGTTATGTTGATGTTGAACAGTTATATTTAAATATTTTTTATTTATCACTCGAAGTGCACATACATATTATTTGTCTTTCCTTGTTGTGAAAACAATTGAAGGAACTGGAACTGGATTATATTTTTTTGCAGTCTCCCGATAGACTGATTAATTATTTCAGATGTTAATTTTGGGGTAGGCACTCATCCTTCCTCTTTATATTTTTCTATTCGCTCCAGTTTTCTTGTAAGGCAGATTGGATTTTTGTTTTGGCATTTCAATCATTCATACGGAACTGAATATTCTACATATATAACACAATATACCTATCCAACAAAAATAATCTAACCATAGATACATAATGTAATCATTACCACCAAAGTTCATCAGTTGATAAAACTACATTACATGAGTACAATATGTAGTCATAGAAACGTTTCAAAAATGTATCCATTAGAACCACATATGTTCATTGTCATAATAACCTCACAGCAACTGCTCTTAAGTTCTACTTAACGACATACAAACCACAGTACAACTTCATCTCGAGAATTCTTTATTGTACTCTCGTTATATCTACTACACGACGTCATAGCAACGCCTGAAGGTTATAAAACGCACATTAACTTTTTAGTTTTAAAACATACAAATACGTGGTCTTCAAGACGGTATAAGAAGTCATTATGTTAATTTTATGACTCTGTGCTACTTGGGTAATACTATTTGTATGACTAATAAAGCACGATAAAATCTCAAGTGTTTTTTTGGCATTGCACCCTACCTTCTCACATCCATTTCAGGAATCAATAGCTATACTGAGAATCGATTCAGAAATTGTCAAAATGTATTTTGAAATCTTTTCTTCTCATGCGTCCTACATATGATATGTTTTGTATCTACCATGTTTCAGAAACGTGTCAGATGACACGTAAAAAATTATTGGTTTCAGCAATGTTTCTGATATGTGTTTTTATGTATTCATATGCACTTATGTTATGTATGAGAAATGTTTCATGTGAAACATTTCTCGTGAAACGTTTCATACCTAGTTCATTTCTGGTTTCTGCCATGTTTCAAGAACGTGTCTGAGTCAGAAGATAAAACATTTAATGGAAAATGATCGGTTTCAGAAATGTTTCAGACACATATTTTGGTTAACTGGGACCATAATGGATTCGGCAAAATTTCAGGTTCAGGGGGAGTGTGTTCACCGGCGTCGATGTTGAGCCTTGGTTGCAGAAATAGGAGGACGTTGAATAATGAGAAAAAAAACGAAGAATACGTCCATCAGAGGCGCTAGGAGTACATTTTTGAATGCGATGGAAAAATTTTCTTTTTCAATTTCTAATTATGAAAAACATTAATTATTTTATTTCTAAGTTTGTTGCTGAACTTTCTAGGTGGTAATATTTATGTGAAAATCTACACATTTTAGAAAATATCTCAATCATTAATAGCCACCATTAATACACTAGTTGGAGCAACACTTTCATTTTTATTTTTTTCAGGCCCAAATGGATAGAGAACGAAAAGACGAATTGCCTCAAATGCAAGTGGGCTTCATTGACGTCATCTGCTTGCCTTTATACAGAGTACTATCAGAAACTTTTCCATGGATGAAGCCCCTTTATCAGGGAACTATAGAAAATCGACAGCACTGGCAAGACCTCGCGGAAAAAGTGGAGATGGGACTCACTTGGATAGACCACGATACCATAGATAAGCCGGTGGAAGCGTTTGGAGGTAAAATTCTTGTAAAATCCCTCAGATCCAAAAAAAGTATATTTCGAAAATGCATCCTCAAACACTGATATGCTCCAACCGTTTTAGGACAGTTCTCTATAAACAATAGTTCGGAATGAATTCGGGTTTTTTCAAATTCAAAATATTTCTGAACAGCTAATTTGAAACTTGTTACATTAATTAAGATAGATAAGTTTTGAAACATTAAATGTTATGCAAACCAATACATTTTTTTATGCCATGTGGTTGTTTTCTGTAGGAAAAAGCACCACCGCTTTGTGTTTCTCGGGATATGACCATATGGTCCATTCAGTCAAAGCACATATCCTAATATACAGGGCGTTAGTGAATAAGTGCGACAAACTTCAGGGGGTGATTCTAAATTTTTTTTTTTTTTTTATGTTCTGGTTCCCACGAAAAGGGATATCCTGTAATGTTCAGAGAACATCGTGGGAACCTAGGGAAAGAAGGTAGGAGTTGGTGTTCTTCTTAAATTTCTGAAGGTTGTATGCCTCGGGGAACACCTCCCTAGGCAATGAGTTCCAAAGCCTCGCTGTTCGTTGGATGAACGAGTCTTTGGAAAGTGATGTTCTGCAGGTTTCCAAAGTGACCACGAAGGGGTGTGATGACTGAACTTGACGGGTTAATCTCGAAGAGACTGCCAAAGCAGGAACGATTGTTGATATTTCAGAAGAGCATCGCCCATGAAAATATCTATAATATAGAGACAAATCGCCAACTTTTCTACGGTGTTCCAGACAAGTGAGCGAGTTTGTAAGCGAGGCATCACCGACGAGACGAATTGCCCTTTTTTGGACAGAATCCAATAGCCTCAGGATATGTTTAGGTGCCGCACTCCAAATATGGGAACAGTATTCCAGGACAGGTCGGATCTGTGCCTTATAGATCATAAGCAGCTGACTGGGGGTGAAATAGCTCTTGGCACGAAACAGAAAACCAAGTTTTTGGGATGCACTTTTGGCAATGGACCTCACGTGATTTTCCCAGGAAGGTTATTGCTGATAGTAATACCAAGCATCGATATGGATGGCTTCAGTGGTATGGTTACTCCTGACAAAGTTATGTTAGGCACAGTGAGATCGGCTTTTCTAGAGAAAAGACATGCTTGTGTTTTGTTTGCATTGAATTCTACCAAGTTATTAGATCCCCATTCGAGAATTGTTGCCAAGTCCATATTTATATTATTAACATTTCTTCCTCGTTCATTTCTGGTTTCACGGGCTGATATAGGGGCCCTGGAAGAGAAAGCGGTATGGAGGGTACTATCATCGGCAAAGCTGTGTACTGGACATGAAGTTGCTTTCAACAGGTCGTTGATGTGAAGTAGAAATAGTGTTGGTGCGAGAATGGATCCTTGCGGAACACCAGCATTTATGAGTAGAGTGTCAGATGAAACTCCATCGACCACTACATGGAGAGACCTGTTTGAGAGAAAACTAGCAAGCAGAGAACACAGCTGAGGGGCAAGCCATAAGACGGAAGCTTGGAGGAGTCCCTGGTGCCAAACTCGATCGAACGCCTTGGAGATTCTAATGCCACAGCTAAAGTTTCTCCATGCTTTTCAATAGATAGCTGCCATATATGTGAGACGTAAGCGAGCAGGTCACCAGTTGATCTCTGATGGCGGAAGCCATATTGCCTATCGTTGACAATTCCTGAGTCTTCCAGATATTTCATGAGCTCGATGTTGATGGCTTTTTCCATGACCTTTGAAATAATAGATAGCAGTGCGATAGGTCTGTAGTTGCTAGGTAGGGCCTTTTGCCTCTTTTAGGGACTGGCTGTACTCTTGCAATTTTCCAATTGGACGGAAATACCCCAAATTGTAAGAGTGGTTGAACAACTTGCAAAGAACAGGTGTTAGTTCGGGGCACATTTCTTGAGAACAATCGGCGGATTCCGTCAGATCCACAGGCTTTGTTGGTGTTGAGACCCAGCAAAATCTTTCTGATAGTACGTTGGCGAAAGGTGATCTCGGGCATGTGACTGTCAATAGGTGTAATGTTCGGGGGTTGTTTTCCCGATGAATCCAGAGTGGAATTTCCAGCAAATAGGTGCGCAAAGATATTGGCTTTTCCTGGGCAGTCGTTGCTAGTGTTCCATCTTCTTTGGTTAGGGAGGAAATGAGCTGGAAGTGAAATTTCTTCCCACAGCTTTAGCGAAAGACCAAAATGAACGGGATCCGTTAGGACATTCAGCAAGTTTTGATCTTATTTTGGCTTTGTGGGCATCTTTTGAGCATTCTATTGTCTCTTTACATATGCCTCTAGCCTCGACATATGCTGCTCTGGTCTCAGGGCCCGGATTTTTTAGCCATCGATGGTATGCTGCCTGTTTGGAAGCCACAGCTCTAGAGCAGTTTCTGTTAAACCAGGTCTTATCGGATGATGTTCTTCTTTCGGTATTCGGTATGTAAGTTTGCATCCCCAACATGATGATTTCAGAAATTGTCTCAGCACATCGTGTTGGATCTACTGAAGAGAAACAAACTCTCTTCCATGGAAACGCTGAGAAAAACATACGAAGACCTTCCCAGTCGGCCGAATTGTAATGCCACATGAGACGGGGTGGTATTGTGCAGCATTCTATACGGGTCAGGATTGGTGGTGAGGAAAAGATCTAGTGTATTGGCAGACTGGTTGTTGACATCAGGGATGCGGGTTGGTAGCTCGACCAGTTGTTCTAGACCATGAGTGATGGCGAAGGCCTCGGCTTGACGACCTGCATCATCTGTTTTGTTAGAGAATTTGAGCCAGGCAGCGTTATGTACATTAAAATCTCCCATGATTATGGTTTCAGCTGTTGGATGGTTCTCCTGAATGTAGTCCAGTTTGAGTGATAAAAACTCAAAGAGGTCGTTTGGAAAAATAACGAGTTTGCTATATAACTTTTGTACGCAAATGCTTCGTTTTCCGAGATACGGGGTGTTGAAGTTTTTCTCAAAAACTGACTATTTATTTATTGCTCTGAAACCAGTCGAGATATGCAAATGAAATTTGGTGAGTTTTAAGAGGTAGTTAGCATTTTTTGACATGCAATTAAGAATTTTCATCATTGGCGTGCATACGGGTAATGATCTCAATTTTTTTAAGAGAAAAATAGTACGCTACTGAGATATTGCAAATTAAAAATCATTTCTCAATTTCTCGTTGAATTTGTGACAGAAAATCTCTTCTGCCTTTTTTCCGTATGGGGCGCCGTTTTTATGCAAAAAAATAAAACACCTCAACCTATTTTTCATTTCTTTAATACATTATCAAGAACTATCTAATACAATAACGTTAAACCAAAACAATAACAGAAAATAACACTGATAAATAAATAGGCGCAAAGCTACAACAAATGTTCAAAGTGACCTCCCTCAGACGTGATACAAGATTCAACTCTTTGTCTCATTGATTGTCGTATTCGCGCAAATATTCCTGGTGTTTTTCGTATTGTCTCACAGCCGGCTATAATTCGATTCCTCAGGTCTTCAACATTTTTGACGGGAGTGGAATAAACTAATGACTTAAGAAAACCCCAAATAATAATAATAATAATAATAATAATCATTTATTTTCCATAAGGTAATTTACAAAATTATATAGGAATAGTCAAGTTGATGGAGACAAAAGTATCAAGAGAAAAATTCTCCCACACATTTTTCTTGTAAAAAGGATCTAAGTCTACTTTTGAACACAGGAATATTATTACTGTTTTTGATCAAATCTGGTAAATGATTGAACATTTTAGGGCCAAGATAGTTTGGGGAGTCGGAAGTTATTTTGAATCTTGCGTATGGAACATGTAACAATTCTCGGTTCCTTGTGTTCAAATTATGAATATTGGCATTCAGTAAAAAAATTTTTTTGTTCTGGAATACATATACACATATTTCATATATGAGAATACAAGGCAATGGCAGAATATGGTATTGGATAAATATTGCTCTACATGAGAACGTGTTTGCCACCCTAGCTATACTTCGAACAATACGTTTCTGTGCAATAAACACATTTTTAGACATTGAAGAGAGGCCCCAGAGACTCACGCCGTACCTCAGTCTAGAGTCCACCTGAGCATGGTACAAACTTAGCAATTGATCTATTTCCAGTTCAAAACGTAGATTCACAAAGAGGTATATCAAGGAGTTCCATTTTGAAATCAGTTGTTTACAGTGAGCTTTCCAGTCCAGAAACTGATCGAAAAGAACACTTAAAAATTTTATATTTTATAGGATCATGGCTGTTCTCGAAAGTGTAATCTTTAAAATCAAACTGTAGTCGAGTAATGATGTTCTGGCGATGGTGAAATTGAATAATTTGGGTTTTATTGGCATTGAAAAATAGATCATTGTTATTGAAATATTCGGATGCTAAGGCAATTGAATTGCTACATTCCTCAACCATGGAATGGGAGCCAGAAGCTGACACAATCAAAGAGAAATCATCTGCATAGGCAGTGTGGTTTATTTCTCCCAGAACAGTTTCGATTTGGTTCACGTATAATATAAATAAAACGGGATCCAAAATAGATCCTTGTGGGACACCCATATTGATAGAAACTGACTCTGAGTTAATCTCTGATGTTCTTTCGTTGTTACAATACTTTAAGGAGACATATTGTTCCCGATTTTTCAAGAAAATAGAGATCCAATTCAAGGAGATCCCTCTAACACCATAATTCTCGAGAGTTGACAGGAGTTTGGTGTGATAGACACAGTCGAATGCCCTGCTCAAATCGCAAAATATTGTAGCAGGACACTCGCCTGCCTCAATCGAATCAATTATTGAATTAAACAATGATACTAGAGCCGTAGTGGTAGATTTCTTTGTCCGAAATCCATGTTGATTTTTACTCAGGATGTCATTTCCATCAATAAAATTCATTAGTCTATCCAGAAAGGCGTATTCAAATATCTTAGAAAGGGAGTACGGTACAGTTACTGGCCTGTAATTGTTCTTTAACTTCGGATCATTTTTTTTATGTATCGGAACAACCTTACCTTTTTTAATGATCTTAGGAAAGTGACCCTCAGAGAAGGAGAGGTTAATTAGATTTGTTAGTGGGTTGATTATTGTATGTAGGATTTTTTTCAGTAGAGAAAGTCAGGACCAGAAGATTTTTTGTTTTTTAATCTTCTATTTAACAAGCTTAATAATTCTTGTTCAGTATAAGGAAGAAGATATAGGGTGTGCAAAATGAAGTTATTATTGAAAAATGAACTCCCCGATATACTACTGCGATCCTTGGTTCTTATTATCTCACCAGGTTCGTCCAAAAAGAATCTATTGAGCTCAGTTGCGATGGCTTGGAGATCTTCAATTAGTGTACCAATGCATAAATCTAGAGGATTTAAATCCGGAGATCGAGCAGGCCAATGTTCCGTACCTCCCCTACCTATCCAACGATTTGGATATACTGTATCTAAGTGATTGCGTACAATAATGCTAAAATGGACTGGTGCACCAACATGCATGAACCAGAACTGTTGTCTCAGCTGTAGAGGAATTTCTTCAAGAAGAACAGGTAACTCTTCCTGTAAGAAATTAAGGTAAGAGTCGCCAGTTAGCCGTTGTGGGAAGAAATGTGGACCGTTTAAATGATCATCAAGTACCCCAAGCCATACATTTACTGAAAAATAATGCTGAAAATGAGCTTCAAAGATTCCATGTGGATTTTCCTCAGCCCAGAGGTGATTGTTATGGAAATTTCGTATACACTGTCGTCCAAAATTAGCCTCGTCAGTAAACAAAACGCCATTTAAAAAATTAAGAATTTGGGCGATTTGATGAAGAATCCACTGGCAAAAAACTAGGCGCGGAAAAAAGTCTCTAGGTAGTAGAGCTTGCACACGTCGAATGTGAAACGGATACAAATGCTGTTCTTTAAGAATTTTAAATACAGTGAAGTTGCTTACATTCAGTATGTTGGTAATTTTTCGAGTACTTGTTTCAGGTGACTGCGCAATTAACTCGAGAACTGCGTCTTCTAGATGCACAGTTCGTACTTCTCGAGGGCACCCGCAGTCAGCCGTTTGTTTCTTAAATGTACCATTTTCGCGCAAACGTTGGTGAAGACGAGCAAATATTGTGTGATGGGGTACCTACGTCCTGGATACAACTCAGTATATAATTGTCGAGCTTGCCGACCATTTCCATTACTTCGACCACAGACAAAGCATGTCTGACAATTCCGCATTTTCCATTATTTTCGATAAAAGGAAAATTAATGACTTATTATCATTAATGTTATACCAAAACTAAAAGCTTAAAAATGAAAAAACGCTAATTTGACATTTCGTTGAAATATTCGTATTTAACAGAATGTTGACAGTAGCCTACTAGCATCGCTACGATAATGTATTAAAGTAATGACAAATACGCGTTAAGATGTTTTATTTCATTTGCATATCTTGACCGGTTTCAGAGCAATAAATAAATAGTTATATAGCAAACTGTCATTATTTTTTCATGCAGAATCACCCCCTGAAGTTTGTCGCACTTATTCACTAACACACTGTAGGTATATACTTTGTATAAATAAAGGAAATTGCTTAAGTAGTTATTTGGAACTAGATTGTGTTAATAAAATCAACAATTTTTTGAAGAATGACTTCGCTGTAATTGATTTTAATTCCACCCTAAATTTATACTTTATACAAAAACAGTTTCTCATTGTGGATCCAATGTTACAAAACATATTCTGATGAATTGTCAAATATATTTTTTGTATGTCCTTTCGAAAAATGCACAAAATCCAACATTTCCATTAGACCAGTTGTTTCTTACATTATCTCTCCCACATCCAAAATAGTATCTTGGCTGAATTCCTTATTGAAGGATCTGATATATATTCATAACCCCAATTCGATAAAGAATTCCAAAGAATTAACTTCAAAAATGTTAAGCATTAATGTTCCCACAAACTCAATTATTGTTTCTTTCAGTGGCGTATCTAGGAATTATGCTTGGGGAGGGTAATGACATAAAAAAGTTAAATACCTCTACTCATAGGTACAAAAAACATAAGTATTTTTTCATTCAATATCAAACAAAAATATAAAATGTAATAAAATAAAAGATATATATGCATGCTTATAAGAAGGTACAAAAACAAATATTTCTTTCGTTGAAATAAAAATTACAAAATGAAATCCAGTCTCCTGTATTTCTTATTTGCAAACCTTTCAATAACATTTGCACATCTCTATGAACATGAAGTAGAGCTAATCCAACTAACCACACTAACTGGCATTGTATTTGAAATATGAAGACATTTTTTTATCTAGGGAAATATGTTAGCGTCACAAGATTTGAAAATAAAAAAAAAAAATTCAAAAAAATCATACTATCGCTGAACACTTGAAAGATTGTAATTTCAAAAGAAAATAATTTTTTTATTGAATTTTGATAATGTGAGGCTATTTTTGGAAAGTAACTTTTTTGGAACCACCGATTTTATTAAAAACCTAATAATTGTTCACAGAATGATTCCATATGCTGTTTTGCTTCCTGTAGCACAATGTACATGTGTACTCGATAATATCACGCTATAAAATTGTATAAAAGTTGATTATTTTGTCAAATATAAATTTCTGAAGTTAATAAAATATGAGAAATTAAGTAAATATCGCCATTTTTTTATTGATATTTTACATTATTATCGGTTTTATGATTTACGGAGGCATTTTACAACGCTTTAAAAAAAATACGCAATTTGTTTATAAAATATTCATAAACAAAGGAATAAGTTGAATATTTTTCAGGAATTGTTTTCTTGCATTGGGTTGCTGAGAGTTTATTATGATTAAAAAATAAAATACTCCTAATTTTTTTAAATTGTTTAAAAAAAAAATTATTTAAATAATATATTAAGAATGTTTTTCTTTGAAATTAATAATTGGTTATTCTCCACCTAATGAGAGAAAAATGTTTTTATTAATTTTGTAATTGTATATTCACTTAACAATTTATAAACAAACTTTGATTGGCATTATTATTTTTTTTGAATGGAACAAAAAATAACAAAAACAACCATATACGACAAACTGCTGAAAATTTTTATTTTATAATTTTTCCAGAAAATTCTATGAAAATTACAAAAAATAATTTTGAGCATTTTGCCTTATTTAGTTGTTATTTTTTCTACCATTAAAAAACAAATTGCCAATCAAAGTTTGCTCAATTGTTGAGTAAATACACAATTAGATTATTAATGGAAAACATTCTTATTAGGTAGAAAAAAACCAATTACTAATTTTAAAGAACAAAAATCTTTATATATTATTTAGATATTAAAAAAATTAAGAAACTATCAAAACAATAAAAAAAATGTTTTTTTTATATTTTTTTCAATAATAAACGCTTAACGACATAATGCAAAACAACAATTTTTTAAAAATATTCCATTTAACCATTTGTTAATAAATATTTCATAATCAAATAGCGTACTTTTTTCAAAAAGTTGTAAAATTTGTCAGACATAAAACTGATAATAATGTGGAATATCAATTAAAAAAAATTACAATATCTACTCGATTTCTCATATTTTGTTAACTTTAGAAATAGATAATTAACAATATAATCAACTTTTGAACAATTTTATAGCGTGATATTATTTAGTACACATGTAAAATCTGCTCCTAGAATCAAAAAAATTATGGCGTCATTCTGCGAACAATTCGATTTCTAATAAAGTCGGCGGTTCGAAAAAACTACTTAATTAACAATAACCTCACGTTATCAAAATTAAATGAAAACTTTTTTTTCTAACTGAATTACATTCTTTCAAGTATTCAGATAATACTATAATTCTTTTGAATTTTTAAATTTATATTTAATGACAGGGGCTTTAGTTCACGTGTGGAAACCGCCTTTAGTTCACGTGTGAAACGGGCTTTAGTTTATATTTAGTTGTAGTATAACAAAATATTTTTAAAAACATCTGGAATTGCAACTTTGAACTGACAATTGTCACTTTGAAGTGACAATTGTCACTTTGAACTGACAATTGTCACTTCGAACTGACAATTGTCACTTCGAACTGACAATTGTCACTTCGAACTGACAATTGTCACTTTGGAGTGACAATTGTCACTTCGAACTGACAATTGTCACTTTGAAGTGACAATTGTCAGTTCGAAGTGGCAATTCCAAATGTTTTTAAAAATATTCTGTTGTTGGCCCTTCTACGCCTTCGTTCTCGAGAGGTGCTGTACTCCTGCATTAACGCCCACGCGTTGAATTAATATTATAAATACTTGAAATAGAGTTTCTCTTCATGAACCTGTTTTTTTTATTTTCTCTATTATCAATAGTTTTTGAGCTATTGCCAAAAAAGTCCATTCTATTTTATTTTTAAATAGTAATTTCTCGTCGGCGGAAAAAATCGAAAAAGATTTGAGTAGAGATACCCCCCCCCTTAAATACGCGCTTAGTTTCTTTCAACATCGTTAATTTGTTTTCCACAGTGTTCCCCGGATGACTGTATCAGAATTTTTAGAGAACTACTATTTCAATCCAATATTGATTGTCACAATTGTTTGAATATTTTGCTTAAACATAAGTTTTTTCAATTTACCAAATTTTTTTCTTTAAAACTCTGGTCTAGCCATGGGTCTATCTATCCCCCCTCTTGGCTGAAATATTCCTTTTTGACCTGGAAAAGAAACTAATCTTAACTATAATGAAATATTTTTTTACTACGATACGTTGATGTTTCTTTGATCCTATTTGACTGTAATGAAGCTTAACTGAATGATTTCCTAAATTTTCTTAATTATCTCCATCTTCGTACCTGGTTTACAGAAATTGAACAATTCTTTGCCTTTTTAGATTTGTTGATAACCAACTATAATCAGAAACTGGAATTTTCAATCAAAAGAAAACACCATACTGATTCCGATTTACTCATTCCATCCAGACACACATAAGTATGCTTCTTTTATGCTCTATTTTCTCGTCTTTCTTGCATTCTTGAATGATATAATTTCAACGAAGAACTCAACATCCTTAGACAAATAGGTTTCAACAATAGTTTCCCTTCACATCTGATAGACAAAATTTACCGACGTCATATCCTGATGAACTCCAAACCTCAGTTTTATTAGTCATAAACGTGAATAATGTATGGTGCAAAAAATCGACTTATATTAAATATGCAAAAGACTGATAGCATTTATTTTGTATATTTCAAATTTTTTTTTATATCGTAATGTTTTTTGTCACCTTTGTGAAATTTTATAACTTTAGTATAGCAAACTTATTATGTATGAAATAAAATTGCCATATTTTTGCTTTTGACGTCTCACATCTGTGTAAAATCATGGATGTATATTATATATTCATACGTCCATGTGTAAAATCAGTTAAGGTGATAGAGAAAGTACTGTATTGTATATTTCCAAAACTTTACTCACTCTAATAAGAACCCAGTCTAGTCACAGCTCCATTCTTTTCATACTAACAACTCTTTGGGAAGACATTTTATTCAAAAATAAAATGCCATTAATGTATAAATCCGGTGTCTAAAAACTTCCTTGCTCAACCCCTAATTGTTCATGTGTTTACATTGGTCGAACCGGTAGAACCTTCAAAACAAGGATTGAAAAACACTGAAATCATTGAAAAATATAAGAATCGCGATAATTCCATTGACGTAAACTCCCACATTTTCATTGATTAAATTGTTGTTCCACAATTTTTCGTCACACCCACTTGAATTTCCTCATTTGTTTTTGTTTGTTCTTTCTCCACCTGCAGCTGATCAAAAACCAAAATGCTTCTGAAGTGTTTATGGCTATTTATTTTCATGTTTTTATCACAGTTTCCTTAACCCATCTATTTACATCCTTGACAATTCACTAGATGGCACAACCTTATTGCTCCGAAACTTTGTAGGTGATCATTAATTTTGTTTTTCAACCAAGCCACGCCATTGTATGGTTCCTGCTTTGTGAACCGTTGAATATATTATTGTTGGTGAATTTTTGTGGATCCAATCCCAAATTAAAAGGAATATTGTTCGTTTTATGACCTAATAAAATTTAATTTGTTCATTTTTGCTTTTACTCCACCATGATTGTAAGTTATTCTATGCTCCTACCATTGTTGTTATGAATTTTTTTTTAGTTTCCTCATAAAATAGAATAATTGTACGAATGCCCCTATTAAACTGATGATAAACATATATATGTTCGAAACATGTCTTTTTTCCTGGGTTAGTGAAGAAAATCAAACCATTTGTGGAGAGAACGTTGTCTTGAAAAAAAAGAATACAGACACTATACGAATAAAAAAAAACTTGTTCGATGTTATAAACATAGTTTATAATTTGGAGATAATAAACGTAAATATTATATATTTTTACTTTCAGATCCTGAGAAAACCAAGGATATAGAACTAACTGTCCAAACCCTTCACACCGTCACAACTTCAGCCCCCCTTGAAATCAAGAAAAGGACCAGACACAGGATTTGTTGCATATTGTGACGAACATTCTCGTGTAAGATACTTCTACAACATTGTCATTTTGCGAATCAGAAATATAGATCAAAATCTAAAAAAATGCTCATACTGAATTCTTTGTACTTAATCTTGATACTCTTTATAGATCTATGATTTTATACTTCAACCTGATACTTGAGAATTAGTAATTGAAAAGACATTTTGTAAACTATAGGAATAATGAATCAGAGATGTAAATAGGAAAACTGTTTAATAAATAGTGTGATATATTTATTAGGATTTTTCTTTCTTAAGTACCAGGTGAAAAGGCATGATTTTCAACTCTATACCCCCTTTTATTCCAAGAAAACCTGGCCAATCAAGTAATAGAATGAAAACAATTTTTTAACAAAAAATTAAACCGACGAAAAACGGAACTGAAAAGTAAAAAATAAAATAAACCTTCTAGTCTCAATAATTAAGCTACTAAACTAATGTAAGTAACTAATTTTGAGTCGGCGCCAAACAAACAAGCAAATGAATTAGGTAAGGTGTAAAATGATGGTATCGAGTTGCGCGGTGACATTCTGATAATTTTTTTGAAGTAATTTAATTATCTTTGTTGATTGTTCTTTGGCGCCGACTCAAAATTAGTTACTTACATTAGTTTAGGAGCTTAGTTATTGAGACTAAGAAGGTTTATTTTATTTTTCACTTTGAAAAAAGTTTTTATTTTTGAATTTTTTGTGGCTGAAATCTACTGAAATAACTTCCAAAATACTTACTTACCCACCTCACTTCAACTATTACCAGTTGAATAATATGATTATCTACTCTTACTATTTGTTGTACTATAAATTATTTTTGTTCTGGTTAGTTTATTTCATTACTTTGTATATCATTCCATCCTCTCATCGAATATAATGATTGTGACGGATGTAGGAGAACAAAAATAATGACATTAGCGATCTGTCATTGTCAACTACATATGTGTGCCAATGTTCACAAGTGAAAAATCAATTATCCCCTATTTTTCTACCCGTAAGGGTGGATAATTCCATTCGAAATCCAAATATGATCAACTATGAGGTATACCCTATCTAATAAAAAAAGGATCATCCAAATCTAAGAACCTAGTACAAAGTTATGTCTGATAGAATCGGTTAACGGACCAGAATTCAGAGGGTGAGTGATCAATATCCTTCATTTTTCTGCCCTTAGGGATAGATTTCATCTTTTAAATTCAAATGGGACCAACTTCGAAGTACATCCTATTCACTGAAAAAAGAATTATCGGAATCGGACGTCTCAGTAAAAAGTTATGAGTGATCATACATCAAAAAAAATATACGCGTCGAATAGAGAACCTCCTCCTTTTTGGTGTCGTCGGTTAAAAATGTTAGTACTAACAGCAAACATAGGAAAAATCATTGAGGCAAAACTTGTGCATAAGATTTGTATGGCCTTTTTTGCGAAAAATGTAATAACATATGTAGTAACATATTGGAATTACTTTTAAAATTTATTAATTAAGGAGATGGCCAAGCAGTCTAAGACGCAAGTTTAAGTCCGGTTCTTGAAAGGGAGCGTGGGTTCAAGTCCCCACACCTGACAGTATTTTTTGTTTTCATTTCTCTTTGAAATTGAAATATGATTTATTTTGGGACAAATATTCGTCCCAAAACAAATCATTTCTCATGTCTTAGAGCTGGCTGCAGAAAACCTGGCCGATCGAATAACAGAATGAAATGTTAGCACTCACAGAGATTATTTTCCAGAGAGAGGGCACACAAAACTTGTGAACAAATTAGTTTTCCAGGTACCAAACGATTTTTGTGTGAGTGCTATCATTTTGAAAACATTTCATTCTGTTACTCGATCGTCCAGGTTTTCTGCAGCCAGCTCTTAGACATGACAAATATTCGTCCCAAAACAAATCATTTCTCAATTTTGAAGGGAAAAATGAAAAATAATACTGTTAGGTTTAGGGACAGACTTAAACTGGCGCCTTAGACCACTTGGCCATCTTAAATAATTCATTTTTAAAGTAATTCCAATATGTAACTACATTGGTATGATTGCTTTTTTCGAAAAAAGGCCATACAAAACGTGTGCGCAAGTTCTGCCCAGGCACTCAAAGTAGTACGGCCACGAGACAGTTGAATTAGGAAATTATTAACATTTGGCATACGTATTGTTTAACATGTGAACAATACCTCTATAACATTTTAACAAGTTTCACCATCCCGAACCCGAGATATATATAATTGAAGTTGTCTCAATTAACACGTAACATATGGAACATGCATAGGCAAACAGCACATTATTAATTCTACCGTTAGTACTAAAATTAAGAAGTTTATGAAAAACGAGGAGGAGCTAGAGCAGGATATCACAGATATTGTGAAGAAAAATCAAAGTGATTGACCATCTAGTTTGACAGATATAATCAAAACTACTCTCGTTATTCAAAATAGTCCACGGGGAAGCGCACAGCCTAAAGGGAGGGTCGTAGAGAAATGCGGATTGTGCCAGGAGACTTTTTAAAGAAGGACGGGGGACCATTTGAGGGTATGAACGCGAAAAAAAAACTCCTCCTAGTTGACCCCTCGATTTTAACGATATCCCCCCCTTCACCCCCAAAAAAAGTACTACAAAAAAGTCCATTGAAGTTTTATCGAAAAACGATAATTTTTCCCATGATGTATGATTTCTAGTGAGGGGGGAAGGGGAGGGGAGGGCCTGGGTCTGAAAAATTTTTTTTGCTTGGTTTTTCGCCACCATCAATTTCTTGAGTTGCCGACTTTCTATAACGAAGAAATTTTCTAGTCGATTGGGGGAGGGGGGGCCTTAAAAAAAATATATTTTTCGCGTTTCAAATCGAAAAGTCCTTTGAAATGTTTTGATTCCGTCGAAAATAATTTCCTAATTCATCTGTCTCGTGGCGGAACTACCTTGATGATTTTTCTTATGTTTGCTGTGAGTTCAAACATTTTAAAAACATTTAATTCTGTTACTCGATTGGCCAGGATCATTGCAGCCATCTCTTAGTATATTTGTGTTATCAGAAAGAAAACAATTGCAAATATCACTGTGCTTTGAAGAATAGTCAATCAAAAGTGGTTGTCACATATTCTTTAGATAAGCCATGCTTTCCAGAGTTCCGAGGGTGTGAGCTCCGAACTTGGCAGGAGTGTTGGATTCAAGAATTGGAAATATTTTCAATATTTCATACTCTCTCATCACTTCCGGTTTTACCGGAAACCACCCTAACTTGGGAATTTCAAATGGAACACGCTGTACTTTTTTGGATTCTAGGAACGATTCTAAGTACGATCACATAGTTTTGAGACAAAAAATTGGTACCTTCGATTTTTCAGAAGCATTTTTATTTTTGCATCTATAGTGTGTTGGACCCACTTCAACCAATCTGATGGACATGAATGATGGGTAAAAAATATTATATGACAGTTTTTTCTACCTAGATGCTATGGCGATTTGATATTTTCAAAACCACTGATTGTGTAAAAAGACAACATCTTTTAGACATACATTCCCTCGATTCTAATTTTTATGACAAATCCATCGATGGTTTCGAATCGAAAATCCAATGAATAACAATCCTAATACACTAATTATTTGTCAAAAAAATTATAAGGAATTTGGGGTATATCACTCATCAAGTATGCTGTGGATACAAAATTGAACTAAACCAGATTCATAACTTCAATTTCACGATCAAAACTAAAGGTATAATTATTTGGTGAATAAATCAATTTTTAAATAAGTCAAACATTTGAAAGGCACCTTCAATCGGAACTGAATCGAACTTTGAAATTCTTGATGAAACGCTCTGTATAATTATGCATTTTTCGTTTGCGCAAACATATCCAAGTACGTCTACTCAATTTCGGAAAAGAATAGTGCTCACTCAATTTTCCAGATGTCATTCTCAACCCAGAATTCTCATTGATTGGTAAAAAAAAATCAAAACTGTGCTAGGAAAAAAAATAAATTTGACGATAAAGAAATTAGTGTCCACCAATAAACTAATATGTTCGTATACCCCGTATTCTTTAGGTTTGGAGAGGTGATATCAGACATACTCCAAGCGGCTCTTAGGACTATCACTAGGTAGTGCCCATCTAGAAAAAGTATCCAACAGAGCAAGGCAAGCCCTATGGACTTGTAGAAGAATCTCTGGGAAAATATGAGGAATGCAACCCAAATAAATGTTCTGGCTTTACCTCACAGTGGTAAGACCTATGGTCACCTACAGAGCGGTCGTCTGGTGGAGCAAATGGGCACAGAAAAGTGCACAAGAATAAACTCCAGAGGCAAGCATGTCTGATCATAATAGCGGCAATATCCACGACCTCGACAGCAGCAATGGAAGTCCTCCTCAACATCCCTCCTTTGCACATTTGCTTGGAGAAGGAGGCAAGAATGAGTGTATACCGAAACCTGTCGAGATCAACGAGTAATAGGGCCCAATGATCCCCCTATACAACCTTGATAGACTTTATAATAATAATAATAAATGCTTTTATTGAAAGGTTACATACTCTGTACATAGAACCTAACAAAAGGCAGGATTCAATATCTGCGCATGAAACATCATTGCAGAGCTTGCTCTTCCATCCAACCATCAAAATATATTCATGATCATGCTTAATTTAAAAATATTCATTACAAAAATAAAAAAACAATAAAAATAAAAAAAGAACAAAAATATAGGAAAAACTATATATAAAATAAAATATTGCAGGAAATCAATACGAAAATAAGTTGAAAACAGGGGTGTGCCAATTCAAGTTCGATTTATATCATATTTCAATATACGGGAAGCTGTTTTCGATTAAATATTGTTTCAGTTTATGACGCACTTGCCGCTATATTGATGCAATGATCGGTCAAAAAACTTACTCACCAGCTCCTATTTGGAGATTGTGTGAAAATGCGATACTTTTACGTAGTGTATAACTGGAGTAATTCTACTTTTCACAGGAGCACACATACACACACACCTTATCGTATATATATTTATAAAAATATGATGGATGGATGGATGAGACTCTTCTCCCGGGAAGAGATGAATGGGAGATGATACCAATCAATCAATCAAATATGCTTTATTGTCCGAAGAAACAATTCTTATCAACAAAGTCATTGTAGAGTTAAAACTTAAAACCTAAAATTAAGTAATAAAAATTAAAAAAACACTAAAAATGCTAAAAACGGTAGTGATACAGGCGTTTCAAAATTTGTATAAGTAAAATGTACAAGCACAAATGTTAACCAGTATGACATTTAAGTAAAATGATAAGCAGGTACAACCACATGATGCAAACATATTAAAATTGATACTTAAAATAAGGAGAAAAGCATATTTTAGTGCTGACGAAAAGGTTCACTATTGAAAAATTCTTCCGTATCGTAGAATGGATGGATAAGAAGCAATTCTTTTACATTTTTTTAAATAATCCACGAGATTCAATTTCCCTTGAATGTATTGGTAACTGGTTATTCATTTTTAGACCGTTAAAAATTAAAAAAACACTAAAAATGCTAAAAACGGTAGTGATACAGGCGTTTCAAAATTTGTATAAGTAAAATGTACAAGCACAAATGTTAACTAGTATGACATTTAAGTAAAATGATAAGCAGGTACAACCACATGATGCAAACATATTAAAATTGATACTTAAAAATAGGGAGAAAAGCATATTTTAGTGCTGACGAAAAGGTTCACTATTGAAAAATTCTTCCGTATCGTAGAATGGATGGATAAGAAGCAATTCTTTTACATTTTTTTAAATAATCCACGAGATTCATTTTCCCTTAAATGTATTGGTAACTGGTTATACATTTTTAGACCGTTATAAATAAGAGATTCCTTAACAAGATTGTTTTCAGGGATAGGTAAGGATAATCTCAGTTTTTGCGAGGATCGTGTGTTATGGTATGAGGGCAGTGCATTATATTTGTGGCAATTCTTGTGTATAAGACAGGTGGTTTCTAGAATAAAGATAGAAGTAACTGTGAGGATTCTATTATTTTTGAACAGATCTCTGCAAGAATCACTCTTTTTCACTTTACAGAGGGCCCTAATGGCTCTTTTTTGTACAACCTGCACCATTTGTAGTAGTTGTTTGCTGCACACTCCCCAGAAGGCTATGCCATAGACAAGGTGGGACTTAAAAAGGGCAAAGTAAGCTGATTTAGCAGCTGTAAAACCCAATTCACGTGATATTATCCTGATGGCATAGCAACCTGATGACAATGTTATGAGGGCCTAGGCTCAGGGCAGAAAGCTCGCAGCGGAATGTTAATAGGTTTGTTTTAGTAGGGTTGAAGACCAGTAAGTTATCGTCACACCAGGTTTTAATTTATTCAATGTCTTCTTGAATCTTGTCATGTAATGTTTGTTCATCTTTGCCATGCCAAAATATGGTGGTATCATCGGCAAATAATGTATACTTACCAGATATATTAATTTTTGTGAGATCGTTTATATTCAGTAGGAACAGTGTGGGACCGAGTACCGAACCATGTGGTACGCCACAATGAGTTGGCTCAGTTCGAGAGAGGTGGTTAGTTTTTACCAATTGCGAGTGATTTTCAAGGTATGATTTGAACCATAGCTGACTGATTCCTCTAAACCCATAGTATTCGAGTTTGCTCAGCAGGATTTTGTGACTCACACAGTCAAATGCCTTGGATGAGTCGCAAAACACTGCTGCAGCTGCCTCACCTTCATTAATTTCGTTATAAACTTCATTAAGAAGGGAAAATATTGCGTCGTTAGTGTTCTTCTGCCTTTGAAAGCCAAACTGGTTCTCGATCAAGATTTTATTTCTAAGTATAAATTCCAAAATTCTCTTCTGAACTAATTTTTCAATTATTTTAGCCAAGGTGGGTATGAGAGATATTGGACGATAATTTGACGGGTCTGCAGGGTCGCCTCCTTGATGAAGTGGTAATATAATTGAAAATCAGGAAAGACTGATTGATGAGAGTTGCCAGGTCTTCGAGGGCAAAATCCGGAAGGTTTGCAAATATATTGATTGAGAGTTCATCCTGCCCTGAGGCTTTTTCATTTTTTATGCCGCTGATGATGTCCTTTAATTCAGATGTATGAGTTGAAACAAAATAGAAGTTTTCTTCGACGTAGAGGTTCGACAAGTAATATAGTCTATGTTATTTGTGGGTATCAAGTGTGCAGTTAACTTAGAGGCTACAGTACAGTAATAGTTGTTAAGAGTATTTGGACTGAGTGGGATTTCAAATGCAGTTTTCTGTTTTCCTCTAAGGTTGTTAATTATTCTCCAGCTTTCTTTAGACTTGTTGGAAGATTGTTCAATTCTTGATTTATAATACTTATGTTTTGCTGATTTAGAACGAAAACTCACAAGGTACACAGACGGCTCCAAAACGAGTACATGGAGTACAGTACCCCACAATATTCCAGGCAGATGTTCATGCAATCAAACTCTGCCTGCAAGAAATTCTGAACAGAAACAGTCAAAATCAATCAAAGCCCTTCAAAGGGTAGGCAGGGACAACACAATAACTCTGCTTTGGGTGCCAACATAAAGGCTTTGAAGGCAATGAGAAAGCCGACCTTCTGGCAAAAGAAGAAACTATGAAGGTGTTCATAGAACCCGAGCCCTTTTTCGGAATAAGATAAGATAAGAATTTATTGGTCTTTATGTTACAATATTATGTACACTTGAAAACAAACACACATAATTTGTTTAGACACGTCATAGAAAATAGAAAAGATATACAAATCACATTACAAATATAGCTAAGTAACCTAAAAATATATATTAAACACATATTCTTAAAAAACACATTTAAAATTGAAACAATTTCCTTAGTGCCTTTTGCCTTTAATCAACAGGCCAGACAGCATCAAAAACCTCATTTATTGAGTAAAATGCTTTGCTCAAAAGAGCCTGCTTCACCACAAATTTTAATTTTTTTTTTTTATAGTTTTTCCATTCTTTTGGAAGCGTATTATA
This sequence comes from Gonioctena quinquepunctata, assembly GCA_018342105.1. Lineage (NCBI taxonomy): Eukaryota > Metazoa > Arthropoda > Insecta > Coleoptera > Chrysomelidae > Gonioctena > Gonioctena quinquepunctata. The sequence goes on from JAFIRS010002712.1 coordinate 39,272, forward strand.
TATTTTGCCATATAACACTTCGGTTTGTTTTTCAGTATTTACTAATTTCGTTTTTCCTGTTCTAATGACCTCTTTGCTTTTAGTATTGTAATCATGTATAAGTGCCCCAGTAGTGTATTTATCTTTATTTATATGTACGTATAAGATAGCTTCCAGTATATATAGACATGGTACCGTAAGAATCTCTAAATCAATAAATAAAGGTTTTGCATGATCTCTGAAATTAGCTCTAACCATCTCTGATAATTTTTTTCTGGGATATAAAAACATCATTTGCTGCTGATACTGATCCCCATAGTAATATCCCATATTGTAAATGGCATTGTATAAGACCGAAATATGCAATTCTAAGTACATCTCTGCTTACCACGCTTCTCATTCTCCTCAGGGCAAAGCGACCTTTGGACAGTTTCTTTTTTATTTCTGTAATTTGTGTTTTTCAGCTGAGATTGCTGTCTATATGAAATCCTAGTAACGCACGTTCTTTTCAGTTATCATTATTGTTCTTTTGTTAAAATCTATGATTTTAGTTTTATCATTATTCAAACACAATACATTTGCATTGAAGTATTGTTCAAATTTTTCTTGAGTTTCTTTTGATAACTCTTCAAGTCTACCTGTAGTACTCGATTTAATTATAAAAGAGGCGTCGTCTGCATAAAGAAAAGTATTCGCAATGTCAACATATAATGGTAAATCATTTATGTATAAAATGAACAGCAGAGGACCCAACACCGATCCTTGGGGAACCCCATGTTTGATTACCTGTATATCTGATGTAGTGTTGTTGTAGACAATATATTGCCTTCTACCAGTTAAGAATGATTTTAACAAGTTTATTGCTGAACCTCTTATCCCATATTTTTCTAACTTATTTAGAAGCATGTCGTGGCATACGCATCGAAAGCTTTCGAAAGGTCGCATAACATAGCTCTGGTTACTATACCCAAGTCTTTATTTTTTGCTACTATATGAATAATGTCTGTTACGGCTTGAGTGGTTGAATGTAACTTTCTAAAACCATACTGCCTTTCACTTATATATCCTCCTCCTTCTAGATAATTTATAAGCCTCTCTTTTAAAATTATTTCGATAATTTTAGACAATACAGGGGTTATAGTATTAAACCTGTAATTATTGCAGTCATTTATATCACCTTGTTTGTGGATGGGTGTGGCTCTGCACAGCTTTAAAAAATCTGGAAATTCTCCATTTGAGAAACATACATTTATTAAATGAACAATGGGTTCAGTCATCATATCGTTAGCAATTTGGACTATTATTGTAAGGGTCCATGCTTTTTGAATTTTTAAGTGATGAAATCACGTTGAAGACTTCTGTTCCTTTTGTAGGTCTTAAAAAAACTGAATCTTTAACAGAGATATTCAACAAATCTGACCCTTTTTTACATGATGGGGGAATGTTAGCAATTAATTTATCAATTATATCGGCGGAGAAGTTGTTCATGTCATTTGCTGTTAATTTACTATTCTTTAAGACTTTATCGGATTTATTGTTAAAATTATTTATGATAGACCATGCGGTTTTACTTACATTGTCACTCATCAAAATTAAATTGTTGTAGGAGTTTGACTTGGCTTCCTTAATTGCTTTTTTATATTCACCTTTAAACTTATTTCAGACATAGATTACCTGTACTTAACCACAAGTTTTTCTTATTACTAAGATCAGTCCTCATTTCTTCCAACTTACTATCAAACCAATTAACTTTGATGTTTTTTTTCCTTATTTTTTTCTGTGGAAAAGCTATCAAAGAGTAAAACCAAAGAAGTATTTTCATACTGGACCGAGTGGAAAAAACGTGAATACTGGTATGAAACAGTGGGGAAGTCCACTCGAAGGCATTTATACCAAACCCTTCGCAAAGAAGAACAGCAGCCCTGTTAGAATGAATAGGAAAAACCTGAGGATCATAACAAGACTACTGACAGGTCACTGTAGACTGCGAAAGCATCTTGAAAAAATGGGATTTGCGGAGAGCACAGAGTGTCGCTTTTGCCAAGACAAGGAAGAAACAGCAGAGCACATCTTGTGCAGATGCAAGGGTCTGGAATGAACAAGATTCTACCTGGAAAAGGTATCACCATGCTTCATCATCGAATTCGTCAGAAGCGCGGTACTTGAAGGTGAACACTGATTTAATAAGGATGGAGCCACAATAGATCTGAAAAGCTAGCAGTGGACGGGGCGGTTATCGCCTCACTCGAAAAAAACCTAACTTCCTTAACCTTTTAGAGGTGATTTTTTAAAACTTGGAGTAATATTTATTTGTTAGTTTAAGTTGTGCTGAAAACGAAATGGCGATTCTGGCCGTGGCTTTGCAGTTGCTATGGCATGGCGATACTTGATTAACTTGCCAGACAATGTTAATACTGACAAATAGGTACCAGACTAATTATATAATAATTATTAATGTTTATATTAATATTTGCTAAAGAAACTAATTTTAAAAAATAACTTAAAAAGAAGTTTTTTTTACAATTTTGAAAATTCGCCAGAGTGATTTGCGACCGGTTATAACCTATACATCTATACAAGAGATGAAAAAGTGGAAATGCCATTAATTTATGGCGAAAGCAAGAAAAATTCAAGGAATGCAGCAACTTTGTATGCTGGAAGGTATCCCAACAGACATCATCCATGTTTTCAATACTTCCCCGTTGAGGAGAAACAACTCAGACAGGAAATTCTCAATCATGAAACATGATGAGGTGACAGAAATCAATCTTTTAGCATTTGTAGAAGTGAATCCTATCGCTTCTAATAGGGAAATTATCCATGAGTTAGAAATTAGTCATTAGTCAGCAAGGGAGATTTCGAAAAAGCATAGGTACAGAACGTTTAGTATCACGTGCACCAGCATTTATATGAAAATGATGGAAATCGAAGATTAGTTTATTGTGATTGGTTACTTCAGAACAATACTGCTAATCCCGACTTTGTTCCTTCGATATTGTTTTCAGACGACTCAAGATTAACGAACAATGGAATGTTTAAAAGACAAAACTGCAGATATTGGGAGCAACAAAATCAATAACGAAAGAAGTGATATTCAGAAATGATTCGGAGTAAACGTATGGGCTGGTGTAATCAGAAGTGAAATAATTGGACCAATTTTATTTCAAGGACAGTTGATAAGGGTAAGGTATTTAGAATTCCTTCAGAATGATATTGATGAAATGTTAATGGACTTACCACTTGCTGTTTCTGAAGTGATGTATTTTCAACAAGATGGGGCTCTGCCTTATAATACTATCCAAGTAATGAACTATTTTGAACTGGTTTAATGATCGAGTAATTGCAAAGAATGATCCTGTACTTTGGCCTGCCCAATCACCTGAACTCAATAATTTAGATTTTTTTGTGTGGGGAAAAAAAGTCGAAGTGACAGTAGAGAGTTAAAATTTGGAGCAAAGGTATAAAATTGGAAACTGAGCAACTTTTTTCTTTGGCATTTTTCGAAATTTCCAAAAAAAACTGATTTTTTGAGGTAAAACTTACAAATTTGACAGGTTTAGAGTAGCACATGACAAAAGGAAAGAGGCTGTTTTTTACTCATTTTTCAAGCACAAACTAACTGAGAAGTCAAATTTTAATTATATCTAATAATAAAAAAAACTTCCATATGTTGCGAACTTTATGTGTGACACTATATATATATATATATACTCAACTAGGCGGAAAACACTGTCATATATATATATACTCAACTATACTATACTATACTCAACTAGGCGGAAAACACTGTCATATATATTTAACTCATCTTTCATGTCCATCAGATTGGTGTTGGTCCAACGCCCCCTAGATGCAAAAATAAAAATGCTTCTAAAAAATAATTTTTAGTCTCAAAACTATGTGATCTTACTCAGAATCGTATCTAGAATTTTAAAAAATCCAAATATACAGGGTGTCCCATTTTAAATTCCAAAGTTTGCTTAGTTTCCGGTGAGAGTATGAAATATTGAAAAATATTCCAATTCTTGAATCCAACACCCCTCCCAAGTTTGAATCTCATACCCTCGGTATGCATAAGAAACTTTTTAAGACAAAATATTTCCCCTTAAACAAACAGCAGATGGAAAATAGGATATCCTACAAGAATTCAGTTTTCATATACCTGTAACCAAAAAAAAACTATTTAATAAAACAGCTGTTTATAAAATCTGATAGTTTATCACTTATATAACTAGTAGTAGTAATATTTGACAAATTCATGATTAAAAATTTACAAATTATAAATAAAATGAATGTCATCAAACAAAGTTAATAATAAAATACTTGGAAGACGTTCAATATAGCTACAACCGAATAAAAAGAAAATATAATATTAATTCCTAGACGAATGTTGGTAAAATGGTAGGCAGTCAAAGAGATGAGTACAATTTGAAAGAGAAATATAACTATATAATTATATAAAACTGTAAATAAATATTTATATCATTCCATTGCATCCATACTATTATTGAAGGGGTAGACCAATTCAGCCGAACACATCAAGTTATTGGTTATTCCCATTTTTACTGTGGTGATGAACATTAAAAACCCCACCATTTTCCTTGATAATATTGCCACTTTTAATAACAAACTGATTTGACCCAAACCTTTCTAATGTGGTCCTTAAATAGAAAATGAAAAAGTTTAATTCATTAGCCTTTTTCCTTGTGTAAAAACAAAAGAGTGTGAATTGCATATTTCAAATCCCAATAGTGTGATATACACACAAAAGAACCCATATAGTTTTTTTGGAAAAAAACTCTAGGAATACATAGTAAAGTATCTCAAATGTAACAAACGATTCATTGCATATTGCCTTATCACCACACCGTCAAATTATTAATTAAAGAAAAATGCAAACAATTATTTGGAAACTTTTTGTGATAGACATAGTTACATTAAGATATGAAGTTGTATTTCTTTGAAACAAATATGGGGTCATTTTATAAGGCTAACCTCTATACAATATTCAACACATAATTTTTGGTTCGTCCAAAATGCATTTTTTTCATCTGACACGATTCGAGTAGCAGGTAGGGTTCTTTTGAAGATTGCTGAAATCACTGACTAACTAGAATTTTTCAATATATCATGGGGTTTGAAAATATTTGACTGATTTGTAAAAAACAATTGGAATATAATAGATCGAATTCATATCATAACTGGGATACCTTGTTTATCCAAAGTATTTTTTCCAGTGTGCATTTAAAAGTTACAAAAAAATGATTGAAACCCCTCTTCAATGTCAAACTGTGAAAAAAGAAATTCCTCTATACCAAAATTATTCAAATTTGGAGCCCTCTAGTTGCTATACTAATGGTAGGATTGGGTTAATAATTATTTTTTTAATTCTCTGTTATATGAGTTACTATAACTGAATAAGACATGGTTGTTTGGATTTCCTCATAATGGTCTTTCATGTTCAACATGTGTAAACTTATTCCAGTTTAAAATAATCTTTAAATATAAATTATTCATTTTCACCTTTTGAAAGTGAGTATCTGAATACAATTTCAATAAAAAAATTGTCCTTCATTAGCAATAACCAGTTTTTCACAATTTTCTCCTATGCCTCAATGAAGGATTGATATTTGTATCCAAACATTGTTTGCTGACTTATATATTAATCCAATAAATAGGGACTAAAAAAGGCCTCTGCCCTACAAAAGGTGGGGTAGAAATGATTTTGATACATGTTAGTTAGACCCCGATGAAAAATCCAAGTTTTCTATCTTGGGGAGGGGGGTCGGCGCGGTCCAACATCTTTGATTAAAGCTACAAAAATGGTTTATTTTTATTGAATAATTCCTCAACTGTTGATCCTATTCAAATTTAAAGAAGACTAAATTCCCTACATTTTTTGTTTGAACACTTAAGTCTGATGTGTAACAAGTTACAGCGGCGGAAACATGAACATTCTTCCAAAAAAATCGTTCAACTTAATAATTTCACAGTAAATTTTGGAAAAATTATAATATTCATAATATTATCATCACAATAACTGCTGATGATTTTCAACAGAGTGATTTCCTTCCGCTCATCATTCAACGCTTTTTATATCATTAGCAAAGACGTCGATCTTTTAGTTCTGCTTACAGCATTAGGATCATCCAGAACCAACGTGTGAAAGTGAAAGAAGCAGCCGAAAACATCCTATTTTTACACGTGATTAGTGGCTATGACACGACATGCCCAAAATTATAATTATATGATGATTGTCTACAAATTATTTTTTTTTGAAAATGTTCACGTTTCCGCCGCTGTAACTCGTTGCATATCAGATCAAAAAAGTGTTATACAGAAAATGTAGTTTATTTAGTCTTCTTCAAATGTGTACGAGATGTTTTTGTCGTAGGATCAACTGTTAAGGAATGTTTAAAAAAAAAAACAAGATGGCGGATCGCGCCGACCCCCACCCCTTCAGTTTAAAAACTTGGATTTTTCTCGGAGCCTGGAACTTAATCATTTGTAGTACCCCGTCTACTGGACTATATTTTTCCACCCCACCCACTGGACTATATTTTCAAATTACTTTTTTGTCATTGAGCTGGCACTGCCATTTGGTTTTTTATAGCAATAGAATGGCACTGTGGTGAAGATATCTCAATCAAAGGAAGTGACGAAAATGCATTACCATTTTTAATGAATATAACAATTTCACTGGTGATTATGAAAATTTCAACTTGGTTAAAGCCCCATTTAATTGCCACTGTTATCAGCTTTCTCCATTATATAAATCTTTTTAATGACAATTATGGGACAATATGAATGGTTCCAGACTGAGGAAATGATCTTTCTACTTCTCATATTGGCTCAACGAAAGTTACAGTTACAACAGAAATTATAGTTTTGAAAACAATGTATATGAACTCATTATATTTTGACGTTATATTAAATTAATTTGGAATAAGGTTTTTTACAATAAAATCAATGTTTCTCTCCAGCTCAATGCATAGAATGAATGAGAGGAAGCAAACATTTTCAATACAAAAGATATTTTCAATTTCCAATGACAAATTCCCCAAAAATAATGATGGTTTAACTTTATCTCTTGATTTATTAGGTGGTATTGATCGCAATAAATTCAACCACTTCTGAAAGATATCATTACTTATTTTTCCCATGCTTTCATTAGATTCAGGTCAGAATTACAAAACCTTTTCTCTCTCAAAAGAAAGAGAGAAAGCGAGTTAAAATGATAATCTCAACTTTTTCATTACACAAGTTATGACCAGGGCATCTGAAAATGTTCAAGCAGCCACTCCAAGTTCAAGATAGAAGTTCCAAGAAAATATGAATTGCTAAAAAACTGATAATTCATCAACAATGAATGTTTCCCCAGTATCAGATGAAAAATCAATAACTGTGATAGTAAACGAAAAATAATTTGCTTCTACTTTGAGAAAATATCAATTGTCAAATGTAAGAGTTTCATCATAGGTTCTCAAATACCTTTAACAATATTATTTTTAGCACATCATCATTGAATAAAGAATAATAAAACCCCACAAAGTCTACTATCAGTATACAGTCAACTCTTGTACACGGAAATCCCTTGAGGACTGCTACCTGAATCAGGGGCGGATCCAGGGGGGGGGGGGCTGCAGCCCCCTCCTTTAGGTCAGAGATTACAAGAAGCCAAGCTAATGAAGTAACAAATAATATGTAGCGCTAGTGCCAAGTTTTGGGGAAAGAAATATTAAGTTTAAACGTGCTTGTCGCTTAGAAGTGCGCATTTCGCTTGAAAGTCGAGTTCAGTGTACAAAAATAGATAAGCGATCGCCGCACCCCATCACCAGTCGCGCCAAGATCCCTGTCCCTGCCGTCGCACAGGGTGAGTGACAGAGATAGGTTCAGTGTTAACTTGTGGTTATTGAATTAGATTGAAAAATACTGTCTTCACGTGATATAGCCTGATATGATCCTTTGTCCTCAACAGTTTAAGATTTGAGACAATTTTGTAACATTTAAGTTAATTAGGTTTGAAATCATTTATAACATTATGAAAAATGTACCAATATATTATAAAACTGTACCAATATGTTTATTAATTAAAATAAAAATCCTAATGTATCGTATTCGAATAAAATGCCATGATGTTAAGGTTACATTGGGAGATAATGTAAATTTCTTGGTTTAAAATACTATTTTAAGGTGCTTTAGAGGCACTTAAAATGGCCTAAAAAGAAGTTTTCAAGCAATGTATATCTAAAAAAAATTCTGGGAAAGGCTCCTCGGTCTCTCCGCTGAGCAGGGGATATTCCTCCATAACCTACCGAACCTCCCCCCCCCTCAGATGGAAGACAGCCCCCCCACCCCCCTTGAAAATCGACTGGATCCGACCTTGACCTGAATGAAGTTTTCTTTGCCAGAATAAATTCACGCCACATTTTTCATGAATTTGTAGTATCTGAGAGATCACTCTGTTATTCTGATAACACCGGCATTGAGCAATTTTGAAATTTTTTCAGTATTTCTACCTTGTGAAAATATATAACAATTGATTCAGTTACTCTAGGAAAAACAATGTTCAAAATACCAATTTTTTTTAGAATGATGATGTATGTTCTATATATGAACTGGTCAATCCCCGTTACTCTCATGAAAATTCTCATCTTTCTATTCATTCACCATCTTCCATAAGAAAAGAATCTCAAAAGGTGTATATCTCTCTTTCAAATGGTTTATGTCCTCATCAGAAAGTTATCAATAAATGCTGGATACTGATACAACATGAATTTCACAAACAATTATGAGCCGATGAAATATCTTTTGTCCACATTTAATAGTAAATACCATTTGTCATATCAGTATCTGTCCAGACTCATCGGCAATCATAAGAACTCGAGTTTCACATAAAGAACTCCTGCGTGGAGTGGGACAATGTGAGTCATGCATTTGGCGGTCGATCAAGACAACTTATTTCTAGTACTCGGAGGCCCCTTGTGCTTGGATCTGTCAGTTTTAGTCCTCTCGGTTCATAAACTCGCTCGTTCTGCTCTGCTATGTATTTGGAGACTTTTTTCAAACACTGAAAAATACAAATGAAATAGATCCAATGTGAAATTATTATAATTTTCAATTCAGGAAGGAAGGGCAAATCAACTAAGTTATACATTTCATCTGTTTCCTTATTCCAAGACAGTTTTAATACTGAACACATGCATTTATATTTGTCATAACACACAACTGTGGAATTCTTCTATATACTATTGAAAAAAAAAATTATCGTAATTTTAATGGAAAAGATCATACTTTATTGAGAGAATATCATAAAGTAGATTATTATAATGGTATACGACATCCGTAAGATTGATGATTCTAACCATAAAATTAGTACTTTTCTTTACGATTTCCTTTCAATAAAAGATGCTCTTGCTAACCTTCTCTTATCTACATTATCTTTAGACAAGACAAGACAGAAACTATGAACTTTTGAACTGTTCTCGCGGAGGAGTTTTGATGTTAGTTCGTTCTAAACTTTTCGCAAAAAAGGATAACTTGCCAAACTGTAATCTTTTTGAGAATCTATGGGTTGAAATCAAATTTTCTTGTAAAAAACATTCATTATATGTGCTGTATATATCAGACCTGACTCAAGTGCCGAAATCTACCAGAAATTCATTGAAAATGTACAGAATGTCAAAAACTACTATGTTTGGGAAAATTTTATTAGAGTCGGTGATTTTAATCTATTACAGATATAATGGACATACGAGGATAAAATCCTTATAGGGTGAAGTGGGGTAAGCGTAATCATGGGGCAAGTGTAATCAGGCACTTCCTAAATTTTTTATTATCGTTTTTAATTTTTGTCTACTTAAAATTTAAAAGGGCAACAATTTTTTGCCTTTATATTATGTTTTTAATACTTTTCAAGGAAAATGTTAGTTATTTATAGATCTCCCTGTATTTTCACTTGTGCAAGTATCGATTGTAATTTTTCATTTCATATTGCTTATAAAAATAATTCAATGAGGCTGAGGTATTTTGCTTCCTTAGATTATTTCCAACAAGGAATCGGATTCTGCTGCCCAATTTCGGTTTGGATGCCAACAAAAAAAAAATAGTAGTGATTACGTTTACCCCACCAAAAAATATATATGGGGTAAGTGTAATCACGGAGATTGGGGTAAATATAATCAGTGATTACATTTGCCCCAGCCTAGAATTCCATTTTTTCCACTTCACTTCACTCAAAGAACATTTAAAAACTGCACAATCTGCCTGCCAAGAAAATTATGATGAGCCAAGCACAAGCAAACAGCAAGAGACAGGCAGAAGCACCATCTTTGGAGCAGCAACCACTTCCAGAACCAAAGCCCATTGCAGGACCAAGAAAAAAGAATGTGTCATTTGAAGATTTGTTGCTAGACACCGTAAGACAATCCCCCCGACTTCATGAAAAAGAGAAAAGAAAAAGATTAGCTTCTGGAACTGAAATTATCACAGCACTGGAAAATATAGAAATGAAAAAAAGGCAGAGCAAGATAAAAAAGAAAAGCAAAAATTGAATCAAAGAAAGCAAAACATCTAGCAAAAAAGGAAAAGTTTGAAACAAGGAAAAAGAAGCCCAAAAATATGATTCTATGAAGTTGTTCTTATGAATAGGACGAAGCCCAAATTCTGAGCCGCAGTGAGTCAGGAGATAATTTTTTTGTAACCTATTCACAAAGGTTAGATGGAGAAGAGGAAGCCCGGAAACAAGACGAATTGTTACTCATTGACTCGAAACAACCTGATGTTCTGGTATCATTCAAAGAAAAGAAAACTATATCTTTTTATGATGGTCAAATACTAGCATTTGATGAAGAATCACAACCTTTGATTATGTTTCTGAAAAAATCCGACCAAAACTGTCAAAAATTGACCTAAACATTGACCTGAACAAATTGACCATCACTCAGTGTCTGCACCAGACATCAAGTTAGTTTTACCAGAACCAAATTTAGGACGAAGAGGAGTATTAATTTTTCCAGTATCCTTCGCTACCTATAATGTAAAATGAAAGGAAAAAACTACATTGTACAGTTTGTTAGGTTCACATATTTCAATAAACGTTTCTAAGACAAACATGCGAATTGTATTCATTTCACAAAAAAGCTTATAACATCCTTATGAATTGAGCTAATAGGCTAATTTTTTTTTGGTGAAACTGCATTATTCATATTTTATTACACTTGCCCCAAAAACTCTAGCATACGATGCATATGGGAATTACAAACCATGATTACATTTGCCCCGAATGATGGGGTAAATGTAATCAGCGAACATAACTTATTATTTTTGTTTATAAAAATAGACTATGCCTAGTAGAATAAAGTGAATTACTTCAGTTTTTTAACAATTAGATATGTAGTATTTTAACAATTAGATATGTAGTATTACCGTAAAAAATCAGAAACGTTTCTCTTTTGGGTACCTTGATATTATAATTTAAAGTGTAACTATAATTTTTCTGGTTACACTCACCCCACTTCACCCTACCCAACTATCATTCTGAGCAGCGTGTAGAAGTTGTCCTCGATAAATTTTCCTATATGAACTTCCAGCAATACAATGATGTTAACAACAGTAAAGGAAAAATCTTAGATTTAGTTTACTCTGATGAAATATTGATCAATGTAAACATACATCCTCTACTCTGCTCAGCAATCACTTATCAGATTTATATCATCGTATATTAAAGTTCGAATTAGATTACACAAGCATACAGCTCTCTACTCATAGGGTTAGGGAAAAGTACATCTTTTCTAAAAGCTGATTATGTTGGGTTTAATGACTTTTTTCATAATGTTGACTGGACATATTTATCCAAGATTGATTCCATTGCATTGTTGTAGCTTTTTATGGACTATTATTATCTGGTTTGTCCCACAGAAATTCAAATCCCTATATAAATACCCCAAATGGTATAGTAGTCACTTAATCAAGCTCATAAAACTCAAAAATAAGCTTCACAAGAAATTCAAGAAATCTGGCTCCAAGGAAGACTACCAAGAATTCTCAAAGCTTCGAAAAGAAACAAAGTACCACATTGATATGTGCTCCTACCATATTTATCAAATACAGAACACATGATGACTGCCAATATTAAATATTTTTGGTCTTATGTAAATTCCCTGAAAAAATAATATGGTGTGCCAAAGGTAATGGAAATAAATGGCCATTGTTTGGAAACCCTCTCAGGACATTGCAAATGCGTTTGATGAACTCTTCCTATCTTGCTTTGAAGAATTAGAACCTCCAAATATGGAAAACACGTTGGTCAACACGCAAATTTACTCTTGTATCATACTTTTACAGAAAAAGAAAGTCAACTAAAAGTGCCACCTATTTTTTTGAGTAGTTGCTACTGAAAATTATATTTAAAAAATCATTAAACCAGGGAATTTTCCCAAATACTTGGAAAAAATTGTTTCTTTCTCCTAAAATGTATCAATCCATACTCACTGAAGAACTTTTTGAGACTTATAAACATATTATTTCTTAACAACATTGTTTTTACAAAGGTGTTTTTAAGAATGATTTGTGTAATAAACTCGAAGAAGGGTTGCAGGTGGATATCATCTACACAGATCTAGCCAAGGCTTTTGACTCTATCACAAGCTTCTGTTAGCTAAATTGGACGGACACGGTGTAAATAGTTTATCAAATGAAATAAAAGTGTCTTCTGGTGTTCCCCAAGGTTCCCACATTGGTCCACTACTTTTCCTCTTATTTATAAATGATGTAACCGACATATTTCAAAACACTAAAGTTTCACTATATGCTGACGATCTAAAATTTTATAGCGAATTCCCTTCCTCAATTGATTGCCAACTTATTCAAAAAGACCTGGCGAATTTTTGCAATTAATGTAGACTCAATCTATTGGATATCAATGTGAAAAAATGCAGTCATGCATTTCTTTAAAAAACAAAATTCCATCATTTGTGAATACTTTATCGACAATGTCAATCTGAAATCAGTTGTGAACATATGCTGTTTAGGTATAGTGTTTGATAAGGATCTCCTTACTCCTACTTATCATATAAATAGTATCTGCAATAAAGCCTTGAGAATGCTTGGGTTCATAAAGAGACAAACCCAAAACATTAGTGATACTGATGCAATAAAAACATTATATTTTCATTTAGTCCGTAGTAGTATTATTTGGTCCCCAATCTATCTTGGTCACAAGGAGAGACTGAAAAGAGTACAAGATAGATTCACTAAATTTGTTATTTATAAAATTAAAATGTCTTATCATGGATTTGATTCTCATACTAGGCTATCTATAGTTAGCCTCCAAACTTGCCTTCTTTCTTCATAAAATGTTAAATAACTCCACTGACTGTTCTGAAATTCTAGGGAAATTGTTCATACATGCTAATCCCCGGAATACCAGAAATAGACAGTTTTTCTACTTGCAAAATCACCAAACTAATTATGGTGGCACTGCTCTAACTTCCAGGCTTCCAATGAATTATATATAATTTTCACCCACTTCCAGACAATACAATAATTTCATTTCTATGACCTGGTATTCTCACCAAGATCGTACTTAAAAAATTATTTACATTTCAAAGATATGGCGAATGCGCAGATTCACCAAAATGCATCTCATTCACCATAATTTCGAAAAAACTTTCATTCCATACTAATGAATAAATCGAAGAGTTTTTCTCCCATAGACTTTTTTAGTCTTCTGTAGCAATGTGCACTAAAAAGTTAAAAATAAAATTATAGTTTGAAAAAACTAAAAAAAAACATGCTTATGTAGCAATAAGGACTAAAAAGTTGAAAATAATAAGAATAAAGTCATTGACAAAAAAATGTCCTCTTATGTAAAAAAAGCGTGGGGTGCTCTCCACTTACTTTTCATAATGATATTGAAGTAACTAATACAAGCACCTCACACTTTCTTACATAAGAGAAAATTTTTTGGTCAATGACTTTATTCTTATTATTTTCAACTTTTTAGTCCTTATTGCTAGAAAAGGGTGTTTTTTAAACTATAATTTTATTTTATTATATATTTTTTTAAATTATAACAAGAAGGTTTTTTTGTAATAATTTTTTATTCAATCAATCAATCAATACTTTATTTTCCTGAGACTTTTTTACAAGCATGGAAATCGTCAAATACACAAGAAAAAATAGTTAAAAGTTAAAAAATCAAGTGATAAAATATGGAATATACATGTGAGAAAAAAAAATATATATATATATGTTTATTTGCCACCAAATACCTTTAAAAATGAACATATTATTATTATTATTATATATATATATATATATATATATATATATATATATATATATATATTTTTTTTTTAAGAGTTAGAAGGTCGGTCAAATGGATAAAAAGTTGCATTCATAGAAGCATTGTCAAGCAGTTCAAACGTATCGAGATTATCAGGGCCGGTTATTGAGATATTATAAGAAAAGTAAATTCTGTCATTTTGATTTTTCTTTTTTTCCCACTTTATTTCGAATATTATCAAAAAATGTCAGAGGAGTTTTTTATTCGACAGTAAATTATCCTCAATTTGACATAATCAGATTTTGTATCCAACGTTTCGTACGCTCTGGGCCACCCTCAACCTCATTTTTTTCAATACGGACCTGCATATTTTATGACACTTTTCGAAATAACTTTTAACGCTGAATTCAACGATATATCATACAATGTCATTCAAAGTTGATTTTCAGGTGATTTTGACGCTTATCCACATTTCTTTGGGTCGGATCTGTATTACATTTAGGTACCTTTAGTTTAATTAACAACATGCAATACATTTCGATAAGAAAATCAACTTACTCATCTTCAACTGAATGGAACGTAACAGAATCAAAGCAAGAAACAAGTAATAATTATTTACAAATTTCAAGAGGGGAAAAACCTAATTCATAATAATTAAACGAAACTATCATTTAATGAAAGAAAAATCAAATGATTATTTGAAAGTAAATGATGAACATTGATGAAGTAAGTGTTCGAAATGTCCACCATTTTGTAAAATGCACTTTGCGGTTCTGGAACTCATACTTCTTATACATTTGCTTATTTCGTCTCCTTGAATACCTTCCAATACATTCCCAATCTTCTCGCGAAGAATCTCTATTGTCGGGTTCGTATTATCATAAATTTTATTTTTGAGATATCCCCACAAATAAAAATCCAGCGGATTCAAATCCGGAGATCTGTAAGGCCATGCTACTGGACCTCTTGTTCCAATCCATGAATCGGGAAAAGTTTGATTTAGATGATAGTCTGTGACTATTCTTGAGTTGTGTGGACCACATCCGTCTTGTTGGAACCATGGACTATTACGCCGATACCGTATAGGAAGATCATCCAACATTTCTTCTATAATTTCTACATATTTTGCTCCGGTTAGGTTGCCGTCAATAAAATAGGGTCCCAGTAATTTATTATTCAACAAACCGCACCATATGTTCAAAGATAAACGATATTGATGTCTAACTTCATGAATTAAGTGAGGATTTTCTGTGGCATAAAAATGTTTGTTTCTTCGATTGAACATGCCAGAATTTGTGAATGTCGTTGTCTCCCAAATGATATTGTGCAAAATTGTTGTTATTCCAGACCTTCCGTTGAAACCAATTACAGAATTGCAACCTTCTCTCAGGATCATTGCATATAGTTTTGCACGGCTTGGTATTTATAGTCATGGTATCCGTGTCTCTTGAGTATTTTATTAACAGCACTTTTTGATAAATTTCATTCACTGGCCATAGTTCTTGATCCTATTCCTGGATTCATTCGAATTTGGGCCAGAACATTGATGTCATTGATAGGCTCGTTTCGTCGTACATAAGGACCTCTAGGTTTGATGATGAATTATGTGCAAGTAACGTTGTAGATAAACGTCGAAACATTTTAATATTTGGTGTTGTTCTTTCAGGATATAATTCACCATACCTTTGTTGTGCTTTGAACGAATTTCTATCTAGTTTTATGTACATATTTCTCTTCTCTTCATTTGTTTATCTTACCATATCGAATAAGTTAAATTGAAATTACTCAGAAAAGTATTTAATGACAAGTTCTTGTGACACAATAATAAACGAGTGACAAATAATATGACATTTCTTGTTATGTTCTTTTTTATTCACGGCCTACTACTTGAAAATAATACATTCAATAAACCTAGAGTTGTGTGTATGTAAGAAAAAACAAGTCTATCAACGATATCAATGTTCTAACCCAAATTCAATTGAACCCAGAAAAAAAATCGAGAACTGTGGCCAGTGAATGCAATTTATCAAAAACTGCTGTTAATAAAACAGTCAAGAGACGCGAATACAATGATTTTGAATTTGAATACCAAGCCTTTCAAAAATTATATCGTAATGATCTCAAAATAAAGTTCGCGTCTGTAATTTGTTTCAACGGAACAAATGACAAATCCAACAATAATGATTCCTCGCGAGAAGATTGAGAATGTATTGGAAGGTATTCAAGGAGACGAAATAAGCAAATGTATAAAAGTATGGGTTCCAGAACCAGAAGTGCATTTTACAGAATGGTGTACATTTCGAACACTTACTTCATTAATGTTCATCATTTACTTTCGAATAATCATTTGATTTTTCTTTCATTAAATGATAGTTTCGTTTAATTACTATGAATTAGGTTTTTCACCTCTTGAAATTTGTAAATAATTATTACTTGTTTCTTGCTTTGATTCTGTTACGTTCCATTCAGTTGAAGATGAGTAAGTTGATTTTCTTATCGAAATGTATTGCATGTTGTTAATTAAACTAAAGGTACCCAAATGTAATACAGATCCGACCCAAAGAAATTTGGATAAGGGTCAAAATCACCTGAAAATCAACTTTGAATGACATTGTATGATATATCGTTGAATTTAGCGTCAAAAGTTATTTCGAAAAAAGCCATAAAATATGCAGGTCCGTATTGAAAAAAATAGGCTGAGGGTGGCCCAGAGCGTACGAAACATTGGATACGAAATCTGATTATGTCAAAATGAGGATAATTTACTGTCGAATAAAAAACTCCTGTGACATTTTTTGATAATATTCGAAATAAAGTGGGAAAAAAAGAAAAATCAAAATGACAGAATTTATTTTTCTTATGATATCTCAATAACCGGCCCTGATAATCTCGATTTGTTTGAACTGCTTGACAATGCTTCTATGAATGCAACTTTTTCTCCATTTGACCGACCTTCTAACTCTTATGGTTTAAAAGTTACCAATACAATCCCATTAGAAAAGTGGCCAGTCTGTATATATATATATATATATATATATATATATATATATATATATATATATATATATATATATATATTGAATGTACATAAAAAAATAATTCAATAGTGGTAGGAGATACTCATATAATCATAGAAAACAATTAAAAAAATATATATAGTATAAACAGTAAAATAGTAAACAAGCAAACAATCATGATATCAAGCAGCCAGATCAGTTTGAAAATATTCATCTAGTGAATAAAAGGCATTTTTGGAGAGAATAATTTTAAGGCAATTTCCAAAATTGATGGGAATAGACATTTTCTTAATGAATATTGGAAGTTTATTAAATATTTTTATAGATATAATATGAGGTCCATTTGATACAGATGTTAATTTGTTAACAGGAATGATCAGATTATAATTTTGTCTAAGAGTATAACCAGCGGCTATGCGGATAGTATACCTTTGCTGAAACTTGTGGTAATGATTCTTAATGTAAATGACACAATTCAAAATATACATGGATATCACAGTTAAAATTTGTAAATCAGTGAATAACTGCTTACAAGAATCACCATATTTTTTAAAACACATGGTTTTGAATATCTTTTTTTGCGAAATCAACAGATCATTCAATCTACTGCGGTTACCATAGCAGACTAAGCAATAATTTAGACTTGAGTGGACATAGGCATAGTAGTAGCTTAATAAAATAATTTCTATGATTCCAAATTACAAAACAATGTTTGGATAATTTATTAGAAATACAGTCAATATGATCATTCCAGTATAATTGGGAGTCAATGTTCAACCCTATGAATTTTATTGATTGTTTCTGTACAATAGATATAGTATTTGCTCAAACCAATATACTACAATCCATTTCTCTAAGCGAGAAAACAATGGTATTTGTTTTGTTGCTATTTAGTGCGAGGCCGTTTCTAGAGCAGTAATTAAGCATATTTGCAACTGCAGTACCTGCCTGGTCAGATAACCCTTCACATAAATCAGAACTCAATATGAAGGATGTGTCATCAGCAAACTGTACAGTACAATGTTGTTGATTAATATTGGAGATGTCGTTAACGAATAAAAGAAAGAGAGTAGGACCCAGGACACTACCTTGGGGAACACCTGTGAAGATGTTACGATTATCGGAATGATATATTCCCGATTTGAGCCTAACCTTAACAGATTGTGACCTGCCAGTCAGATAAGTCTCAATCCATTTGAGACTTTGGCCGCGCACTCCAATGTCATAAAGTTTATCGAGGAGAAGTTGATGCCTGATGGTGTCAAATGCACGTGAAAGTCAAAAAGAAGACTAATCGTTTTTTCGCCATTTTCAAATTTGGATAAAACCTGATTTACCAGAGAAAGAGTAGCATCTTGGGTTGATAAACCAGCTTGGAATCCATATTGGCTCTTAGAGAGTAGGTTATACTTTTTACAGAAGGATACAAGTCTGTTGAGATAGTATTTTTCGAATTTTTTTGAAAATGAAGACAGCATTGCAATATCTCTGCAGTTGGGAGATTAAGTTTTTATCATTTTTCTTGTGAACAGAAAACCACAATAGCGTGTTCGAGACACGATGGAAATGAACCCTCAAGGAATGACAAATTATATAGGTATGTAAGTGGTTCGATGATTAGTTCAGCAACAGTCAACAAAACTCTACCAGGCAATTCATCTATGCCGCTAGAGTTCTCAGACGATATTAATAGAAGGCTTTTGTTTATTGTCCCGGAAAGTATGAAAACATGTCATTAAAAATAATCCATGATAGATGTAATACAATTGTGTTACTCCACATGTTTTAAAATAGAAAATAAATAAAAAATCAACCACACTGTCTCTTAGAGCGTATGACCGAATGTGTGTGGAAATTCGTACACAATTCTGACAGCGTGCAACGATTTTCTTTTGGAACCAATAGTAAACATGACCAAATATAGTATTTGAAAATTTGAACTCTCTAGGCCTCTTGAATCAAGAACTATGAAAACTATAAAGTCAAATTGATTTGTTGAAAATATAAACAGGATGTTCATAAAATCAGATGTGGAATCATCTGCGACTGAAAGATAAACTTTAGTCACTATCTTCCATCGTCAAGATAACCTCTTGTGGGGTATTCATGTTGAAAAGGGAAACATTCTCAATTGAATATTGATAGAAAGATTTTTCTGTGAATTGAAAATCCACTGCATTAAAATGAAGTTAATTTTGTGAATGTCTAACAGAAAACAACTACTTCCCCGGCTAAAGCCACGCTGGACATTGAACTACATCTGATAGATATTCTGGAAAGGCCCTAACTCAAAAGAAAAAATCTGAAATTGAAAATTTGCATTTTCTTTCAGATAGTTATTTGATTTTCTATTCCAGTCTTAATTAGTTAGGGCCTTTCCAGAATATCTATCAGATGTAGTTCAATGTCCAGCGTGGCTTTAGCCGGGGAAGTAGTTGTTTTCTGTTAGACATTCACAAAAAATAACTTCATTTTAATCGTGGATTTTTCAATTCACAGAAAAATCTTTCTATCAATATTCAATTGAGAATGTTTCCCTTTTCAATATAAAGTCAAACTTTTAAAATTGTGGGTCTCACTTACCCCACCTTACCTTATAGATAAATCAATAGAAATGAGTAGTTATTGTGAACAACCAAACTCCTAAATAAAGACTGCAAGTGAATTTAATATAATATTGGTAGTAAAATATCCCATGGTTAGAAATGTAGCTGAATTGTTGAAAAAGTTAGGTTATTACAGAAAACCAAATGAAAACATTTATACTATTTACCTTCTCGTAATGTGTTTCCTTGCATATATAAATTAGATAGGCTGTCAGACAAGCCAAGCATCCCTCACAGTATGTGGAACATGTAGCCTTTTCCGCTTCAGCAAAATAAGCATTTAGCCTATTCACTGTAGTCTCGAAAGCCTGTCTCTCTAACTAAAATAAAAAATGTCCATTAAATAGAGATACTTGTACAAGTGTAAGGTGACTCACCCTTCCTTCCAGTTCTTGTGGAAACCGAGTCTGGAATTTAACCAGGGTCCCTTCACTATAATCCCTTTGAATGAACACTTTCAAACACTGTGGCTGAGCCATTTGTTCCGTTTCTGCAGTTCTTGTCCCACCATGATGATTAGTCATCTTTATTTGACCTATTTTGTATTGATTGGAATAAGATTATCAAAGCAAATAATTGGATTACTATTTATTCCAGACTAGTCAACATTATCATTGTCTTGAATTGTCAAAAAAATAAAAGTTGACAGGAATGACTAGGAGTGTAGAGCAGATAAAAAAGAAAACTATTCAAATCATTTACACCACCAGATGACGACCCAGATCATCCCCATATCATTACTTCAGAATATCAATTATAGATGTCGCAGAAGCAGCATTGCCATCATTACCAAAGAGTAGAGTAGTAACAGAACAATAATCTTTGTCATTACTGTGTCATTGTCTAGTAGACAATGACTGTATCTTGTACTTGTGAACTGTTGAGACTGCGCATTGTGGGTTTCCATATGATTCGTTTTATAAACAGATCTGGTTTGAGGAAAGTTTTGAAAAGATATCTTGTTTTCCCACTTAAAAAAATGCATACATGTTGTTCTTCTGCTCACCACATTAACTGAGACATGTTATATGTTCAGATGTTTCGATGATGATAACATGTCAATTATTCACGTAGCTTTATTCTTTTATGGTTCAGAAGATGTAATAATTCTACTTTGATTTCGTGGTCAAAATTCAAGATGACCGAATAGTTTCGTAATTATGGTCCGATTCTATTCAAAATTGGTATGTAGGGGTTTTTCAAAGAGAATTAACGTTATCCGAATAGGAGGTACTAATATAAGCTCTAGCCAATTAGAATCTTGTAGCATTAACCCGTCATAGTTATCTGAATAGGAGGTACTAATAAGCTCTAGCCAATTAGAATCTTGTAGCATTAACCCGTCATAGTGACGTACATGGACAAGAGTACAGGTGGCCCACGTAACATACAGAGTGGTCCAATATACATTCAAGAACCTGTAACTCTCAGATACCAGAGTGCGGAGTGCGCTAGTCCGCCACTGTCCAGAGAGAATGGTGGCCATGACATATCCATATACTCACAAATGATCTTTCATCTCTTTCTATTAGTGTCACCATTGTCATGTGGAATAGACTCTCCCACTCAGATAACGTTTACTCTCTTTGGGGGTTTTTGGGATCGGAGATTATGAATTCAATCGAAGATTATTGTTTTTTTTGTCAAAATTGAAAGTGGCGGACGAGTTTTGAATTTATGGTCTGATTCTATTCAAAATTGGTATGTGGGAATTTTCGGAGTCGAACGTTATGAATTGTTCATAAATTCAAGATGGCGGTTCCAAGATGGTTGACGAGTTCCGTGATTATGAATCGTTTCTATTCCAAATTGGTATGTCGGGGTTTTTTGGATCGGAAATTAGGAATTTAGTCGAAAAGTATTGTTTTTTTTGTAAAGTTCATAAATTTAAGATGGAAGACGAATTTTGTAATTATGGTTCGATTCTATTCAAAATTGGTGTGTGGGCATTTTCTGAGACGGACATTAGGAATTTATTGCCAAAATTCATGAATTCAAGATGGCGGCTTCAAGATGGTTGACGAATTTTGTGATTATGAACCGTTTCTATACATACCAATTTGGATGTCAGGGTTTTGAGTATAGGAGATTAGGAATTTAGTCGAAGAGTATTGTTTTTTTTTGTCAAAATAAATTCAAGATGTTATACGAGTTTGGTATTTATGGTCCGATTCTTCGACTTTCGACAAGATATACTACAATTGCTTCGCTTCAATATTTGTTATGGGCATTTTCAGGCCTTCGGCATTTTCAATACTATGCAATTCAACTTGCGCATGCAATATAACCATTTCGAAATGACAGATTGTTTGTTTCAATCGTTCAACTACGCACGGCGAGTACATTCGACCCGATACAACATTATTTTCGTGGCACACTGGATCAATGCCATCTCGCGTTTCAATGTTACCATACCAATTTTGAATGGAATCGGGCCATAATAATAAAACACGTCGTCATCTTGGAGCCGCCATCTTGAATTAATGAATTTTGAAGAAAACATCATGATCTCCCCCAGACAGCACGAAATATTCCTAGAATATTCTCTAAATATCCGAAAACAGAAGAATATATACCGAATATACATGGAATATTCCTAGAATATTCACATGCCTCTAGCATATTCCAGGAATATTCCAATATGCATATTCCTGGAATATTCTTGGGAGAATGTACCACGAATATTCTCATGAGAGTATTCCTGTATGAATATTCATAGAATATTCCTGTGTGAATATTCATGGAATAATCATGTATGAATATTCATAGAATATATAATCAAAATTGAATATTCTGTATTGTATATTCATGGAATATTCTCCCTTATTTATATGGAATGAACACCAATAACCAGTTCAGAATATCGGAAAAGTATGAGGAAAAGTGCGAATAGATGTATTTGATTTGCAGACAGAGTTTTTGTTCAGAAAAGCTGACAAAAATACACTAATGTACTGACTAAATTAAAATTGGTCGGAAAATATTGAGGTGCACTTTCAGGACTAATCAAAACCATTCCGCGCGCGTCAGCGTCTGTCGTTCATCCGGTAGTCGTAGCTTAACCCCATGGCAAAGCTGTGAAGTTGAATGCATTTTGAATTGACATTTGACATCTTCTGTTATTTTTCACTAGTATGGGTCAAAGAGAGTAAAAGTTATCTGAGTAGGAGAGTCTATTCCCCACAAGACAATGGTGACACTAATAGAAAGAGATGAAAGATCATTTGTGAGTCATAGTGACGTATTTGGACATGTCATGGTCACCATTCTCTCTGGACAGTGGCGGACTAGCGCACTCCGCACCCTGGTATCTGAGAGTTACAGGCTCTTGAATGTATATGGAACCACTCTGCATGTTACGTGGGCCACCTGTACTCATGTCCATGTACGTCACTATGTCGGAATAATGCTACAAGATTCTAATTGGCTAGAGCTTATTAGTACCTCCTATTAAGATAATGTTTACTCTCTTTGGGTATGGGCAAAGGCAAAGATTATTGTTCTACGAACTACTCTACTCTTTGGTATGGGTTACTTTTGCATATTTGTATGTGAAACTACCGTGTTTGGAATTGTTTAACAAATATTCTTAATAATCACCACAGTATGTGGTAAGTACACTTTTATGTTACCATTCATTTCATTCCATAAAAATTTCATTTGTATATCACTGATCATTTCATTTTCAAGGCGTTTTCTACAAAATGCCTAAAAGAAAAAGAAGCGGTGCTTGGTATAAGGAAGTACACCAGGAAACTGAAAATATTCTTAATACAATTTTTACACAAACTCCGTCACAGCATGCAGAAGGACAGTTAAGTAATCAAGTTGAATCTATTAGTGATAGAATGGATTCAAGTTTTTCTGATTCAGATAGCAGTAGTTCGATCCTGCAATTCTAGTTTTTCAGAGATATCCCCGTAGTGACAGAAGAAACGGGTTAATAAAATATGTTTTATTATTATTATAACTATAAAGAAATAGACCTGTTCAAATTCATGTTGTTTTATTTCATTGTAGGGAAGGGGTGCGCAGTCTGCGGAAATCACATGTTTTTTTTTCTAAGTGGAACCTGCAATTCCAATCTACATGCAAATACTCTGAGGAAAACAATTGCACTACTACATAATTTTTCAAATGAAGTTTTGTTTCTTGACGAATGAAAGCAAATACATTGGCTTGAATTATCAGGCATAATTGTAGAAGTTCATATTATTGATGTAAAAGTGGCATTCAAGATTTTATATTTGAGGATACTCATGTGGGGAAACAGTTGTAATTTTCTTTATATTATCAATTTCTGAAATTTCAGGAAATTGTTATTTCGTTCTGAAAACCCTTCAGGATATTTAGGGAATACAACTATCATATTCCTGAATTACTTTGAATATTCTCGGAATATTCATAGAGTATGTTCATGGAATATTCTAGGATTATCCTTTCTGGAATATTCATGGAATATTGTAGGTATAATCTGGATATACAAGGTATATTCCCAGAGGATATTCCAGGAGTATTATTTCTGGAATATTCATGGAATATTCTGGGAATATTCCTCATGGAATATTCAAGGAAATCTAAAATTTTCCCCACCAGCACATTTTAGGAATATTCCAATGAAGATATGTATGTCCCTGGCACATTTAAGAATATTCCAATATCCCAAAAATAATATTCTATGGATATTCATGGATTATCCAGTCCGATCTTACAAATCCCCCATATTGGAGCCGCCATCTTGAATTCATGGATTTTGATAGCAAAATCATGATCTGCGACCCCAACAACCTCCATTGCACATACCAATGTTTATTTTAATCAGACTATAATCACAAAACTCGTCGCCATCTTGGAGCTCCTCCCATCTTGAATTCATGGATTTTGACAGAAAAATCCTGATGTCCGACCCCGAAAACCCCCAATTTTGAATAGAATCGAACCCTAATCACAAAACTCGTCCGCTATATAATATTGGAGCCGTCATTTTGTTTTTTCTCTATAAAAAATTCCAAATGCATTTTGTCATCGGAATTATGAGCAGCTGCCACATTTCACGTTGATTGGAGAACTAGAAGTGGGTCAAATTTAACTTGTAGGTAAGATTTGATTACAAACCCACAGACATCGGGAAAGGTGAAACTAAATAAAAGCTTGTAAAAATCAAAGAATACTGCAATAGAGACGTTGAAGTGAAAATATGGGAAGAAGTGGCAATGGCTATGTATAAAATCTAGAATGAGTTAGAGATTAAACTACCAGCAATAAGCACGTATATTGTTTTGCTTAAATGTACTCGACGGAAAAAACCCTTTATGTTTTTATGCGTCAAACTCAGCGGAAATATAGTCGCGTGAAACACGCCGTGGAACTTTCTTCCATGTAGTTTAACTCCAACTTGACAAAATACCAGGCAAAGTAATTCCTACTTCCAAATATAAATAGGACCACATGTAGACAAGACAACGCCGCAACTGGCAGTGCTTCGGGGCAAATCGGAAATGACCGTATCGAATTTAAAGAATGGATCGTACTGTAATGTTTGCTGCATACAATACTATTTTCGTGGCGCACTCGATCAGTGCCATCTTGCGTTTCAATGTTGTCAAGGATGTCGGGACTCCCCGAAGAGAGTTAGCGTTATCTGAATAGGAGAGTCTATTCTCCATAAGACAATGGTGACACTAATTGAAAGGGTCGAAAGATCATTTGTGAGTCATAGTGACGTATATGGCCACCATTCTCTCTGGACAGTGGCGGACTAGCGCACTCCAGTATCTGAGAGTTACAGGCTCTTGAATGTATATTGGACCACTTGGTATGTTACGTGGGCATCCTGCAAAGAGAGTAAACGTCTGAATAGGAGGTACTAATAAGATCTAGCCAATCAGAATCTTGTAGCATTAAGCCGTCACACTGACGTACATGGACATGAGTGCTGGTGGCCCACGTAACATATAGAGTGGTCCAATATACATTCAAGAGCATGTAACTCTCAGATACCAGAATGCGGAGTGCGCTAGTACGCCACTGTCCAGAGAGAATGGTGGCCATGACATGTCCATATACATCACTACGGCTCACAAATGTTCTTTCATCTCTTTCTATAAGTGTCACCATTGTTTTATGGGAAATAGACTCTCCCATTCAGATAATGTTTACTCTCTTTGGGCATCCTGTACTCATGTCCATGTACGTCACTATGACGGGTTAATGCTACAAGATGCTGATTGGCTAGAGCTTTTATTAGTACCTCCTATTCAGATAACGTTTACTCACTTTGGGGACTCCCATCTTATCGCTCGCTTGTGTAATGGCTCCGATCCTTAGGGACACTCTGGCACTTTTCGGTTATGTTCCCAATCACCCATTCTGGTCATCTGACTCGAAGTGATACGACTAATGCCCGCCCAAGTAGCACAGAGTCATAAAATTAACATAATGACTTCCTATACCGTCTTAAAGACCACGTATTTGTAATGTTTTAGAACCAAAAAGTTAATATGCGTTTTATAACCTTTAGGCGTTGCTATGACGTCGTGTAGTAGATATAACGATAGTACAATAAAGAATTCTCGAGATGAAGTTGTACTGTGGTTTGTATGTAAATAAATTGTATAGGTCGTTCAGTAGAACTTAGGAGCAGTTGCTGTGAGGTTATTATGACAATGAACATATGTGGTTCTAATGAATAGATTTTTGAAACGTTTTTACGACTACATATTGTACTCATGTAATGTAGTTTTATCAATTGACGAACTTTGGTCGTAATGACTACATTATGTATCTATGGTTAGATTACTTTTGTTGGTTATGATATTTTTGTTGGATAGGTATATTGTGTTATGTATGTAGAATATTCAGTTCCGTGTATGGATAATTAAAATGCCAAAACAAAAATTCAATCTGCCTTACAAGAGAACTGGAGCGTATAGAAAAATTTCGAAAAAATATAAAGAGGAAGGAGTGGCTACCCCAAAATTAACATCTAAAATAATTAATCAGTCTATCGGGACACTGCAAAAAAATGAAGTTCATCCAGTCCCTTCAATTGTTTTCACAAGAAAAGACATAAATAATATGTATGTGCACTTCGAGTGATAAATAAGAAGTATTTAAATATAACTGTTCAACATCAACATAACCTCTATTGTAAATGTCAGTTGTTGTTATTCTCGCGTTTTCCATTAGGCAGAACTAGCGGAATGCTTATGCACTCAGTGTATATCTTTTTCTGTTTTGATAGCGTTATTACGACGTTACTACAACAAAACTTGCTACTTGTGGCCACAGCGACTACATTACAACTTTTTTATGTAAGATATTGCGATGTCTTTGAGACACTCGTAAATTATTCTATGATAGTACATACCGGAGTAATTACAACTTTTCGACACTAGAAGGACGGCATCCATGTTTTTCGATTGATTGATAACATTATTCTGGTAGCCATATTGGAACAAAAATATTTAAAATAAAAAATATGGGACCCTGGATGTTATATCAATTTAAAAATCATTGGAGATGTGCTAATCTTTCGTAATATGTCATATTTCAACGATTAATGAGAAAAATTGATGAAATATATTTTTTCTGAAATGAAAATAAATATGTATCTCTTCATTTTCGAGGCGCATGAATTTTAAGTGAGTAGATTTGGATTTTGATCGTAAAAATGGATTTGCTTGGTCACTAGACTTTCAGAACAATTCTTAAAGACACATAAATGAAAATCATTTTTATCTCGATAACTGTCACGGCCATTTGTTGTTAGTATATATAGTGGATATAGGATATTACCACAGAGTATCATGAACATGTAAAAGGAAGACTGAATTATATATTATATTAATATTATATAAAATCTTTTGATATGGTATACATATTGTAATACTATATTAGAAAGATCATGACCTTCACGCATAATGATATAATGACTACGTTGGTTGGTTGGTTGGTTGAAAGCTGACGAGCCAGAGACAGGGTTGGCACTCAGCTTCCCTTGACACTGCGACCAGCTGGGGTCTATTGTATCACTCTGTTGTCAGTGGTTCCTCATTCAAACAGGTTTGTGCCTTTAATTAGGTTAAGAAGCCTGTTGATAAGGTTCTTCGGATTCATGCTTGTTTCCGGGCTGATCTCTCCAAAGGTTCTGTGTCGCCTACTACTTAGGGCGTCACAGTCGAAGATAATATGAGAGGCTGTTTCCTCCTCGTCATCACACACCCTACACTCCACGGTTTCCCTGCGTACTCCCATGGTGTCTTAGGCCGCAGTGTCCAGTCAACAGACCTAATATTATACTAGCCTTCGTTCTGTTCAGGTTCAGAAGGTCAGCCGTCAGGGTCCGGTTTGGATGCCCTACCATGACTTTGCTGTGTATTTGCCCGACAGTTTGATCCCAATATTGTTGGTGTCTTCTTTTTATCCACTCGTCGATCAGGGTCCTGCATCGGTTTTTGCTAATCCCATGTGCAGGTTCTGGCCCTGTGAATAGCGTTTCAGATGCTTGTCTAGCTAGCTGGTCCGCTTTGACGTTGCCTTCAATGCCTCTATGACCTGGCACCCACATCAAGGTGACCTTGTTGTATTTTGCCAGCTCGATGAGGTTCTGGAGGCAGTCCCAGACCAGTTTGGACTTTATCTGTATAGAGTTGAGTGCTTTGATAGCACTTTGACAGTCAGATATAATGTAGATGTGTTTTTTCCTATAACCACTTTCTAGATTCTTCTGAATGCATACCATGATAGCATGTGTTTCAGCTTGGAATATCGTGGAGCATTTACCAAGTGGTATTATGTAATCCCTTCTTGGCCTTACCCCATGTATTCCTGCTCCCGTTCCTTCAACTGTCTTTGAACCGTCTGTATACCAGACTATGTCCGCAGTTGATTGTGATTCTATACTCGGGGCCCATCCAGATCCATTAATTCGTATTTCGAATGGTTTTTCGAATGAGTATAGGGGTTGCATGTAATCTGAAATCATTTCGAGTTCTTCGATGTTGATTACATGAGTGATTCTGGTATGTCCAGTTGTTCGGATTCTCCAGTTTTTTGTTTGTTTCAGTCTGTATGCACTCATCCTGGCCTCTCCAATGACATGTAAGTCAAGGGGTTCGAGGTTTAGGATGATTTCCATTGCAGCTGTTGGAGTGCTATTCATTGCACCCGTGATACAGGTTGGTTTTTGCCTAATGGCCTAATGACTACACTAAGACCACAGAACGACGTAATAATAATATTCAATCCAACCTTTTTGCGACTGGCTACTTTATAACGTCGATGTGACGTCGCAAGAGTGTGCCTTTTAGTCGTATTGGCATACATAGCGACGTCTTAGCTATTACAAGACATAAGACATGGACTTTTGCGAAAGGTCTAGTAGACGTCTGTACAACTGTATTATGACCTCTGTGTGATACTTGGGCGTGTTTTCTTTGTTTAATTTTGTCCTGGTTGATGCTGTATCTTGGTTTTTTTGGTCAGAAAATAACTCATAACTTTTCAATTATAGGTGTCAAAGGTAATTAATAGATTCCAAGGGAATTATGAGACAGATAGCACAACAGAGGAAAATACTTGTCTCGCTCCGGGGCAACGGCGGAGCATTACACACACCCAAAATGTTGCCTCGGTTTTAGAAGCACCCAGTTGATAAAAAGAGTAGGAATCTGGAGAACAACTTAAGTTTCTATAACTTCGTTCTGTTATAATTCAAAAATTTAATTGGGAGTATCATTGATTTCAAGTTCATGTTATGCAGGGTGATATGTAATAACAGTCCGATATTTTACAGGACGATTCCTCAGTTACTTATGAGGTAAAAAGTTCACACAAGCATGGGTCCACAAGGCCTTAATTTTTTATATACATGGTGTCAAAAAATATTTCTATTTTGGTTTTTCATAAATAATTTTTGAAATAATGTCGATATTCGGACGAAAATTGGTATTTGAGGATATTCCAATATGAGAAATTCAAATTTGATCTTAGTTTGGCCCTCAATTGTAGGGGGCGTCGCCTACAGGTCTTTGTCTCTCTTGGGGAGTCACAACTTTGTCGTGCATGTATGTATCACATTTTCTAGAAGAAAAATCGAATCCTCTGTCATTTTTACGTGAAAAAGGTATGCTTTTCAAAAGTCGGTACAAGCAGCCGTTTTCGAGATATTTTGATATAAATTAATCGATGCCTCCAATATTCTTCTCATTGATTCGCGAACTCTTTGAAAATAAAAGTATCAAGTAAGCTAGTAAGTTTATTCCAGTGTTTTTTTTTGTGCTGTTATGTCAAAAATAATATCTTGACTCATAGTTAAATAGTTTTATTTATTATTATTGTGATTTTCTGTTGAAAAATGGTAAACTTTACCTATGCAGAGAGTATGCTGACATACATTTTACATACGGACTTGCATGTATGTATGTATTAGGAGCGTTATCCGAACCGCACAACTCCTACTTCAAAAATATTTTCAAGATTTCACGCTCGGTTAAGGAAAACAGGAAGTTTTGAGAAAGCTAGTCATCTGTCGGGTGCACATCGAACGGTAAGAACCCCAGAACTGAGAAAGCAGTTCTTAATCTGGTAGGGGAACACCCGGAAACAAGCTCTAGAAAAATAGCGCTGACGTTAAACATTCCTCATATTCTGGTATGGAAAATTTTTATTGATAATTTGTTATATCCCTACCATATTCAAACAGTTCAAGCACTACTTCCTCTTGACTTTCCGTTACGTAACAAGCTTTGAATCTATAACTCATGGAATAACCTACGTCACACATCCAAAGCAATTATTTTTTACTTTTCAGTGCCTTTGAATAAAAGCTTGTCTTTAAAAAGGATTTGTATTAATTATTTCATTCCATAGCACACCTCTCAGCTCAGGAATCCCTTTGAAATTGATGTAGCAAGAATTTGATGGACAAATTGATTTAAAGTTGAGGCATTCAACTAAAATGCTCTTTTCTATGTGATAAAAATCAATAAAACGAATTTTGCTCTTCAGAATGTTGAAATTAGAGCCTCTTTGCATCAAGTATGACACAATTTTGTAGCATATTTTTATTATTCTGAAAATATCCACTTAGGAACATTTTAAAGCAGAAAAACATCTTTAAGCAGATTAGTGTATACATGTCCATTGCTATTTTCAGATTTTACGGAATTTGAATTAGCCGAAAAAAGAAAGTGGGTAAGAAACCGAAAAATGAACACCTTTTTATATAATATTTTTCGATATTGGGAAATAACCGTACTCGTATTTTTTTAATGTCACATTTTAAATTTGATATGAAATCTTATGACTTTAGTATTGTGTAGCTCACCTCTGAAAATCAAAGAAGGGTTAAAAAAATTAATGAGATTAGATTATATATTATTATGATGGGAAATTGTTGATAATTATTATAATAATGATTGTTGTTGCTATTTATTTTATTTTTTATTATTCAATAACTAGTCATCATAATGAAATATTTGTTATGATATATTTGTTTAATTGATTTCCTTTTTATATTGTTAATTTTGACAAGTAAACACCTATCATAATAGTAATGAATTTCCGGCTATGTTGTTCTTACCCTTTTTCACACTCTTCTACCCAGCTCAGTCGGTACGCCTATGGAGTATGACCTATCTCCATTCTCACGGTAGGATTCAGTAGTGCCAACTTATTGCTCTGCTTGAAGTCAAAAGTATTGTTTTGTGGGAAGATTTGTGGTTAGGTGATCAATAGAGAAACCATAAATTCAGAAAATCCTTAAATAATTATTTTTTTATTGAAATAAGTCGTTGAAATGATCTGACCAGCGATATCTAACTCATTTCAATCAAAACAGTGGAATAAAGTAGAAAAAAACTTGCTTATGTGCGATAAAATAATTTGTGAATATACGTTTCAAGGTTATGCTCAGTCTATAAGCATGAAAAAGACAAATAATGTTCAAATGAATGGACACAAGTGATCCAAATAACCAAAAGGAGTGTGTGGCACTAATATGTTCACTGTATATAGTTTTGGCCCAAAAATACCTGCTATTCTTCCTCATGAGTGTTTTCCTGACTATTGGAAGTGTTCTTCATATATGGGAAAGTGCAGCTCCACTGTAGAAAACCCCCTTTGTTACTGGCAACGTCACGGACAGGATTTCTGTTGTTTTCATCAGGTGAGTAGTTTCTCCTGGATGGTTTTTATTCTCATTCCTCTCTGGGTGCGTTTTATAACATTTGATGAATGATTTGATTGTTTTTTCCTTGTATTTTCTGATTTATTCTTCAAAATACGTACGTGATTTCATTTTTACATATATTTTCCTCTTCTCTAAGCTTGTTATTCTTTCTCTTGGCAACCCTCACTTTTTGTTTATTTTCACGAATTTAAAGTTTTTTCCCACTTTTTGTATCACTTTTTTTTTTTTTTATTGTAAGGATTTTATTTACAATTCATTATCTTATATCTCATATTATATGTACAAAGTTTGTTAGAATTTATATTTGATACTTTTCTGTTTTCAAAATTTTTATATTTTTTATTTCCCTCAAATTGTTTTTGACATGTCACTGTTGGGTTTCCTTCTGATATGATTCACCATATAGGATGGTCCAACTTCTATACCATTTTGTTTACTGGAGATCCAAAGTTTTTTCATGAATTTTGATTTCTATATTATTGTGCAAATTGAATGTATTGTTGGCAACATACTTATGACAATAGAAAAACTTCAGTGTTGACTTTTTTAGACATATGCGTTGACTAGAACATGGTACAAGATTCCAGAACAGCAAAATGCGTAGAAAATTTTTAAAACAAACATAGCATAAAACCACGATAACATAAATACCTGCTAATAATAATGAATTATCAGTATATAATATATATATATATATATATATATATATATATATATATATATACCGGGTGTCCCGGGTCTTTTCATACAGCCAATATCTCGGTTATGCTGTATTCAAAAAACTTATATGTCTTTGAAGATGTTTTGTCAAATTCAAATTATGTCAAACTACTCCTGAGAAACCACCCCCAACTTCAATTATCCAAATGGCACCCTATAAAATTTTCATTTGATTTGTGGAGTGCGATCAATTCTAACTTCGATGATGTATCACATTTGATATTTCAATAGACATCAAACTCACAATATTAGAAACATTTGATAATTAATAATTAATTGTATACTATCTAGGTACTTTATTCGAATTGAGTGATAAAAACTCTCAATATGTTAGACAGTTCCTTTTCTATTGTTTTTATTCTCTTCGTTTTTAGACAGTTGTTCTTGCACGGGTCTTTCAATCGGTTTGTAATTAGTTTGAAATAAGTAAAAAAAAAAATCTTCTACACAGAATAACCGATATATTGGCCGTATGAAAAGATCTGGAACACCCGGTATAGGCTTATGTGATAATTTCCACCACATATCACCCCAATTTTTAGGTATTTTATCATCTGGAAATGAGAAATATATGTTCAAGAAGTGCCACTCTCTTATTTTTCCACGAAATGTTTCTGCGTTTCGGTTTTCCGGATTCAAATATATGCTTAGAAAATTCCCAATTTATCAGCTAGAAATTGTTTGCAAATAATTTTCCAATATTCTGGAAAGGCCTAATAATTGTTATAAATTATTTTTCTTTCGTGAATACTAATATAGTTTTCCTGGGCTCAGCCTTGCTCTCCAAAACTGCACAAAAATATTCCACAAAACTGGAGCCAGTAGGTACTCCAACAAACTATTTGGAAATATCAAAGAGTGCGTTATTATAATAACTAACGAATAACTATTATGATATATCACTCCATGATAAATTGGATGGATTAATCTGTTCTGCATTTTAGTATATATGAAAGTTCATATTGCTTATGCTTATTAATATGTCTGCACTATTGATCATTAGTGGAAATCAGTTGGTCTGTTTGATTCGATTTATATTAATACCCTATTAGTGAATGTGGCTAATTGGCAAATGCATATTATAACGAAATCCAAATCATTCCCCAATCATGAATTAATTACTTTACATCCTAATTACCTGTCAATGTTGTCAGACTGAACTATTTCATTTTTGATTAGGAATCACACATGCGAATAGAGTAAATAAGGATGGAAATTCCACATCTGAATTCAACAGCTAATAGAGACCATGTTTGTTTCGTTACAACTATGCCAACTCTGGATTTCTACTCAGCAGGAGATGATAAAGGTGGGGATTATTATCATACAAAGCAATACTTTTTCTTGAATTAACTAGAAAAAATGAACAAAAGTAGTATATATATACAGTGCCCACCAAAAAGTCTGTACCATATGGAAAAAAAGTTTATTATTGGAGTATTGGAAAAAATATTCTGGGAAAAAGTTTGTGCATGTCCGATTACCTAAAAATCGATTTTGACACATGTCACGTGATCGCTAGTATGGCGGCAAATTGAAAGAATTTGCTATGAAAAGGCGAAAAGTGGGGTAAGATGGCAAGATATCAAAAAAAGATATCTGAAAAAGTTACTTAGAATTCTATTTTATGCACCTTAACAAGTTTCCAGAGATAATTCGAAAACATTGGAAAAAGCTATTTTTTTAATATTTTCTCAGCTATTTAAAAATATCAATGTTTTTTCTTATGAATAGCTTGACTATACTGAAACATTTGCATTTCAATGATGATAACAGAACTTTCTCATTTTCTCCTCACCAGTGGACACTATATTTAAAAAATAGGATTTTGTCAGAACCCGTGCTATTACATCGGTTCGTATCTAACAGTTATATCAGAATTCCACAACAATGGTGTTTTCCAGATTATAATCAAGTTCCGATCATAATCGTGGATGAGCCGATGATAATCGTTTCACTTCGCACATAAACATGTGAAGTCTCTTAAATTCGACTCACTATTTCATTCTGAATATATTCACAATTTTTTTGGCAAATATTAACATCGAAAATAAACCATACTGAAATGAAATCATGTTATTCATTCAGTGATCTACATCGGTGTCCGTGAACATATTCCTCAATTATGTCACAAAATTCACTTTCCGAAATACTATTCCGTGTGCTTTTCAAACAAATACCTACCTACCTACTTACTTATTTATCACATCAGGATTCTATAATAGGAGAGCATAGTAAAATTCCATTTTCTCCACAAAATCAAAACATGTTTTCTTGAGTATGAAATGCACCAGAACATGAAATTTCGATCTCTTGAAAATAGTCAGTGTTTAAGTATTGCATCAAAATTTCCCTCATATTCCACAAGATAGCCATGGATTTCATTTGACGGAAAATACGTGAACTTATTGCAACAAAAGTCTGAGTAAGAACTTCATATTTATACATAGTGACGTGTGACGTTGATAATACCAGCAAGTTTTTGGTTGATTATGTCGAAGTGAAGTCAGTAAGAAAAGATCAAAATGGTTTTAATTGTGGGATAAAATTACAAAAGCTATAGAAGAGCCGAGCTATCGAGAGGCATACCAATAAAATTATTTCCCATGTAACTGTTGGAAGAATTGTTTCCCGGTTCAAAAATACTGGGTAGGTGGAAAACTTATTCAGAAAACAACATAGGCACTGGGTAACTGCTGAGGAAACAGAGTTTGTTTGAAGTTATACAGAGTGTAGTTGATAAACAAATTCAACCCTTATAAACCCAAATTTATTCACACGCTTAAGGAGAGAGACTACGATCCACGCTTGTATTTTTCCTTTTGGCTGCAGGGACAAATTGAAGAAAATATGTCATTTACGATATTTATTTTATTTAGTGATGAAGTCAACTTTCACTTCAAATGGTGTTGTTTCATCTCAAAATTGTAGATGGTGGTCGGATGAGAATTCACATTTTACAGAAGAAGCGTGATCAATATTCATTTAAAGTGAATGTTTGGTGCAGGATTTTTAATGACAGAATGATTGGACCATTTTTGTTTCGTCGGAATTTGAATGCTGAAACGTACTTGGATTTTTTGAGGAACGATTTCTACAATGAATTAGACAATTTCACGTTGAAAGAAAGGCGAAAAATGTATTTCCAACAGGATGGGGCTCCCATCCATTGTACTTTGGCAATAAGAAATTGGCTGGACACCACTTTTCCTGGAAAGTGGATAGGTAGGTTTTCAGAGATTCCTTGGCCGCCACGTTCACCTGACCTGACCCCATGTGACTTATCTTGTGGGGCTATTTAAAAAATACTGTTTTAAAATGTAGACCTTTTCGAAATATTGAGCACATGGAAGAAACTATCCGTCATTGTGCAGCAGAAATTTCTCCAAATTTTTTGTTGAACGTTCGAAAAGAGATATACCATAAAACAATTCTATGTATAGAAAGAGAAGGAAGGCATATTGAGATGTGAATTGTTATTATATAGAAATAGTTGAAAATTTGTTGTTTTGTTTATAGAATATTTGAATTACTTGATTGAATAAAAAAACTTGTTCTGCAGAATGTCTTTTCAAGACCACATCTCATCATTTTGAATTGAGTTATACATTTATATCTAACACCAATAATCAGCCATCGATCAATGCTGAAAAAACTATGAAAATATTCAGAATTTCTATTTTAGATTAATAGCGCGATAAATTAAATAGTTTTCCAGTTTATGTACGAAGTGAAATGTTCATGCACGATTATCATCGAAACTTGATTATAATCCAGAAAACACGATGTATTTGAAATGGCATGTAACCACAATGGTCGTGGAATTCTGATATAACTGTTAGATACGAACCGATGTAACAGCAAGGGTTCTGACAAAATTCTATTTTTAAATATAGGGCCCTCTGGTGAGGAGAAAATGAGAAAGTTTTGTCATTATCATTGAAATGCAAATGTTTCAGTATAGTCAAGCTATTCATAAGAAAAAAAAATGATATTTTTAAATAGATGAAAAAATATAAAAAAAAAATTGCTTTTTCCAATTTTCTTGAATTATCTTTTGATAATTGTACATAAAATTGAATGCTGAGCAACTTTTTCAAATAACTTTTTCGAATATCTTGCCATCTTACCTCACTTTTCGCCTTTTCATATCAATTTTATTCAATTTGGCGCCATACTAGCGATCACGTGACATGTGTCAAAATCGATTTTCAGGTAATCGGACATGCACAAACTTTTGCCGAGAATATTTTTTCCAATAGTACAATAATAAACTTTTTTCCCATATGGTAAATTCTTTTTGGCGGACACTGTATATGGCTCGAAGGAACACGAAATGGAGTACATGAACATCAATATCTACAGATTGAAATCCCTATTTACTCGGAAAATAATGCAACATGGAGGAGCCAGCGTCTGCACTACAGATTATATGGATGCCGAAAATATAGAAAGTGTTGTTGATAAGAGTGTTGATTGGCATAAAGAGAGTAGCAATAAGAGATATAAAAGAAATTTTCATAAAGAAACCGGAAGAAATAATTGACATCATTCATGAGAAATACTTGACGTTCAAGATAATATTTTGTGGATATTTTAATATAAATTTTTTAGAAGACAAGGAACAAACCAAATTATTTTTAGATCTACCACAAACTATTTTCGAACCAGCTTATCAGATAATATACCAGCTTATTAGATAATATTTTTGTTAACGTTGAAGAATATGAAAAAAGCACAGTCATAACTTCATCTTAGTCTGATCACCATGGCCAAATGGTAACTATCTTCACAGATAAAACTGAAAAAGAAATTTTTTGCACAAAAAAGAATATATTAAAAAAATAAATTTGCACGTTTCAAACAAGAAGTAGCAAATGTAAAATGGGATAGTGTATAAGATTGCACAGATATAAACTTAGCTACAGCATTGTCATGAGTAGGCTGATGAATCTATATTTATAGAAGAAAAATCAACCAGAAAAACAAAGTCAAAGGCATAGATAACGATATAAATAAAAATATCTCCCCTAATAAACGCTCATTATTTAGGAAAAAGGATGTAGGGCTACTAAGTACTGAGAGTATTTCAAAAAATATTGCATTGTTCTTAAAATAATAAAACCTGCAAGAAAATGACCAATAACGATTTTATAATGAAGGCACTGGTCACTGATCAAGAGAATAACTCCACCTAACATTACACAGCATTCTGAAAAACTTTGCAAAAAATAGAAAAATCAACAAACCATAGTCAACCAAATCAATAAATACATCAGTGAAGCTTGTCCCATTATGAACAAAACAGAACATATTATTGACTACGGAAAATGAAGGGATGTAGTGAGATATTTGGATTTGAACCTACTACGCCACATGAGATGATAGAATGCATTGAAGAGTGGAAAAAAACGTCAGTTGGTGAAGATCAAATACTGTTTGTCTCTTGAAAGACACGGCGGATATTATAGTTTTCTACCATTATCAATCTATGTTTTATACCGGGAATTTTCCAAAAGCACTAAAAATTGTAAATATTGAAGATATTTTTTGAAAGGGAAACAGGATGAGGCATTTGACAGTATCAACCATGATGTATTAAGCAAAAAACTTGAAATATATGGAATAAGAAACTCATCGCTTAATTTAATGAAATCTTATCTGACAAACAGAATTCTATATGTAATAGAAATTGATGCGTTGGGAAAAACAAATAAATCTGAACCAATTTTAATAAAAGAGGTGTACCTCAAGGATCAATTCTGGGTCCATTATTATATATACAAATGAAATACAAAAGATGGTAAACGAAGATATAATCATGTATGCTGATGATATTTCTGTGATTCTGAAAGAAGAGAGTTCTCAATTGGTCATAA
The DNA here is from genome assembly GCA_018342105.1 of Gonioctena quinquepunctata. Classification (NCBI taxonomy): domain Eukaryota; kingdom Metazoa; phylum Arthropoda; class Insecta; order Coleoptera; family Chrysomelidae; genus Gonioctena; species Gonioctena quinquepunctata. The sequence goes on from JAFIRS010002712.1 coordinate 77,953, forward strand.
CAAAAATAATGAATGTGCTAGATTTGCTGAAAACTTACCCCAACAGCAAATGACCACCAAATATCGATAAAACACGAATAATACATTTTGCAAACATAAATACTGAGCAAAATACATTTGAGCACCAAAACTTCAACACTTGCGATGGATCAAGTTTATGGGATTCTCTCTCAGCATATCATGCTTATATACAAGCGAGACTGAAATATGGAATTATCTTTTATATATAGATATATATATATATATATATATATATATATATATATATATATATAGATGCCACATCTATAATTTGGGGAGTGGAGCTCAACCAAAAAACCATCTTCCTTTATATATATATATATATATACAGAGTGGCCACTTTTTTGATAGGATTGTATTGGTAACTTTTAAACCATAAGAGTTAGAAGGTCGGTCAAATGGAGAAAAAGTTGCATTCATAGAAGCATTGTCAAACAGTTCAAACAAATCGAATTATCAGGGCCGGTTATTGAGATATCATAAGAAAAGTAAATTCTGTCATTTTGATTTTTCTTTTTTCCCACTTTATTTCGAATATTATCAAAAAATGTCACGAAAGTTTTTTATTCGACAGTGAATTATCCTCATTTTGACATAATCATATTTTGTATCCAACGTTTCGTACGCTCTGGGCCACCCTCAACCTCATTTTTTTCCATACGGACCTGCATATTTTATGACACTTTTCGAAATAACTTTTAACGCTAAATTCAACGATATATCATACAATGTCATTCAAAGTTGATTTTCAGGTGATTTTGACCCTTATCTAAATTTCTTTGGGTCGGATCTGTATTACATTTAAGTACCTTTAGTTTAATTAACAACATGCAATACATTTCGATAAGAAAATCAACTTACTCATCTTCAACTGAATGGAACGTAACAGAATCAAAGCAAGAAACAAGTAATGATTATTTACAAATTTCAAGAGGTGAAAAACCTAATTCATAATAATTAAACGAAACTATCATTTAATGAAAGAAAAATCAAATGATTATTCGAAAGTAAATAATGAACATTAATGAAGTAAGTGTTCGAAATGTCCACCATTTTGTAAAATGCACTTTGCAGTTCTGGAACCCATACTTCTTATACATTTGCTTATTTCGTCTCCTTGAATACCTTCCAATACATTCTCAATCTTCTCGCGAGGAATCATTATTGTTGGATTTGTCATTTGTTCTGTTGAAACAAATTACAGAATCAAACTTTATTTTGAGATCATCACGATATAATTTTTGCAAGGCTTGGTATTCAAATTTAAAATCATTGTATTCGCGTCTCTTGACTACTTTATTAACAGCAGTTTTTGATAAATTGCATTCACTGGCCACAGTTCTCGATTTTTTTTCTGGGTTCAATTGAATTTGGGTCAGAACATTGATATCGTTGATAGACTTGTTTTTTCTTACATACACACAACTCTAGGTTTATTGAATGTATTATTTTCAAGTAGTAGGCCGTGGATAAAAAAGAACATAACAAGAAATGTCATATTATTTGTCACTTCGTTTATTATTGTGTCACAAGAACTTGTCATTAAATACTTTTCTGAGTAATTTCAATTCAACTTATTCGATATGGTAAGATACACAAATGAAGAGAAGAGATATATATATACGAAGTGTACATAAAACTAGATAGAAATTCGTTTAAAGCACAACAAAGGTATGGTGAATTATATCCTGAAAGAAGAACACCAAATATTAAAATGTTTCGACGTTTATCTACAACGTTACTTGCACATAATTCATTCATCAAACCTAGAGGTCCTTATGTACGACGAAACGAGCCTATCAATGACATCAATGTTCTGGCCCATATTCGAATGAATCCAGGAATAGGATCGAGAACTATGGCCAGTGAATGCAATTTATCAAAAAGTGCTGTTAATAAAATACTCAAGAGACACGGATACCATGACTATAAATACCAAGCCGTGCAAAAACTATATCGCAATGATCCTGAGAGAAGGTTGCAATTCTGTAATTGGTTTCAACGGAAGGTTCGGAATAACAACAATTTTGCGCACAATATCATTTGGGGAGACGAAACGACATTCACAAATTCTGTCATGTTCAATCGAAGGAACAAACATTTTTATGCCACAGAAAATCCTCACTTAATTCATGAAGTTAGACATCAATATCGTTTTTCTTTGAACATATGGTGCGGTTTGTTGAATAATAAATTACTGGGACCCTATTTTATTGACGGCAACCTAACCGGAGCAAAATATGTAGAAATTATAGAAGAAATGTTGGATGATCTTCCTATATGGTATCGGCGTAATAGTCCATGGTTCCAACAAGACGGATGTGGTCCACACAACTCAAGAATAGTCACAGACTATCTAAATCGAACTTTTCCCGATTCATGGATTGGAACAAGAGGTCCAGTAGCATGGCCTGCCAGATCTCCGGATTTGAATCCGCTGGATTTTTATTTGTGGGGATATCTCAAGAATAAAATTTATGATACTACGAACCCGACAATAGAGATTCTTCGCGAGAAGATTGAGAATGTATTGGAAGGTATTCAAGGAGACGAAATAAGCAAATGTATAAGAAGTATGGGTTCCAGAACCGCAAAGTGCATTTTACAAAATGGTGGACATTTCGAACACTTACTTCATTAATGTTCATCATTTACTTTCGAATAATCATTTGTTTTTCTTTCATTAAATGATAGTTTCGTTTAATTATTATGAATTAGGTTTTTCACCTCTTGAAATTTGTAAATAATTATTACTTGTTTCTTGCTTTGATTCTGTTACGTTCCATTCAGTTGAAGATGAGTAAGTTGATTTTCTTATCGAAATGTATTGCATGTTGTTAATTAAACTAAAGGTAATACAGATCCGACCCAAAGAAATTTAGATAAGGGTCAAAATCACCTGAAAATCAACTTTGAATGACATTGTATGATATATCGTTGAATTCAGCGTTAAAAGTTATTTCGAAAAGTGTCATAAAATATGCAGGTCCGTATTGAAAAAAATGAGGTTGAGGGTGGCCCAGAGCGTACGAAACGTTGGATACGAAATCTGATTATGTCAAATTGAGGATAATTTACTGTAGAATAAAAAACAATCGTGACATTTTTTGATAATATTCGAAATAAACTGAGAAAAAAAGAAAAATCAAAATGACAGAATTTACTTTTCTTATGATATCTCAATAACCGGCCCTGATAATCCCGATTTGTTTGAACTGTTTGACAATCCTTCTATGAATGCAACTTTTTCTTCATTTCACCGACCCTCTAACTCTTATGGTTTAAAAGTTACCAATACAATCCCATTAAAAAAGTGGCCACTCTGTATATATATATATATATATATATATATATATATATATATATATTCTTTATTTTCTCGGAATGAGAGCCTTAGTTAGTCTATATATTTTTTATTTCATTCGACGTTTCGACATTGTTTATGTCATCTTCAGGTAACTTTAAAATAATGTAAAACATGTAAAGGTTAAAAACATAATACGTTACATAACATCATCATCAGTTCACTAACATTCAAACCAGTTTTCTTCAAGAGATATGTAGATGATTGCCTGAATTGTATATCTAATGACAAACTAGATGAAATTCTAGAAAAATTCAACAACTATCACCCCAGATTGAAATCTACAGTAGAAAAAGAAACCAACCAACAAATATACGACAAACTGGTTCACAAACTGGTTCACTAAACCCAACTCATCACATCGCTACACAAACTACTTGTCAAATGCACCTCTTAGCTTTAAAAAAAATGTTATTCAGAACTTAACTGACCGAGCCATAAAACTGGCTCATTCAAAGTTCAGAAAAAGTAATTTATAAAAAATAAAAAATATCCTAAAAGGAAATAACTACCCAGATGACTTCGTGGAAAAAACGATCAAAAAAAGGATACATGCTATTTATAATGATAACAATAAAAAAAAAAACAACAAAATATATACCCTTACCATACGTACAAAAATTATCCAAACAAACAACAAAACTAAAAAAATACAAAAAAAGAAAAAACAATACAAAAAAATTAAACAAACCCACACCGTATATAAAATAATAAAGTCAATATAGGCAATCCAAACAATACCTACAGAAACGAATTCAAGCCCACAAATACTCAAAAACGGACATCACAGCATTGTCTAAACACACAAAGGAAAACCAACATAAATTCGATTTTGACAAGGTTGAAATTTTGACAAAAGAAAAAAATCCAAAAGTTAGAAATTTCCTCAAAATGATTCATATAAAAAAAGATACAAACAGTATCAACAATAGAAACGACATAAAAAATCTCAATCAAATCTACAAAAACTTATTTTAAACACTCACTCCACAACAATAAATTTATTAAAATAAAAAAGCAAACTGATCTTTACATCTCTACACGGAAAAGTCTTGCATGAGTTATGGCTATAGAAGCCTCGTACTATAACTGAATATGTCGAACACTCGAATGTATTTTATTAAAAAAAAAACGATAACAGATAAAACGAACCCGATACCAGCAATCTGAGACATTCAACAACGTTCATTCAATCATGAAACATGAAATGAAAGAATAATAGTTGAATTATATTGTAAGTTTTTAATGTCTCATTCAATTTTTAAACGTATTTGATGTTATGTAACGTATTCGGTTTTTAACCTTTACATGTTTTACATTATTTTAGAGTTACCTGAAGATGACATAAACAATGTCGAAACGTCGAATGGAATAAAAAATATATAGACTGACTAAGGCCCTTATTCCGAGAAAATAAAGAATATAAACATATGTGGTCAAGAAATTAAGAGAGATATATATATATATTATATATATAAATATATATATATAAATATATATATATATAATATATATATATATATATATATATATATATATATATATATATATATGCCCCCATTTTGAGTTGCATTTTCAAAAACCACGAAATTCGATCCTTCAAACTAACTTCGAATCTAACGGAACCCCCATACAAACTTTGACCGCCTTCAGTGGTTGGATTTCCAAAAACAGTGGAAAATGTATTTCTTTATTTGTAACAAAGACCTCGAATACCAATTTTTGGGACCCTATCTTAACAAAGAACGGTACCCTCATATAAACTTTCAACCCACCCTTTTAGGGTTGCAATTTCAAACACTCTGAAATACATTTATTTGAAAAAAAACAGTCCAAATACCAATTTTCATGAACAGCAAAAGACAGCAAAACACGTCATATTCATTTCATTTGTTTCCCATGAAGACATTTTTCATGTAAGTGTTTTGCACCATAGGCGGTAAAATCTATGCCTTCTATAAAAGAGGCTCCTTGCTAAAAATGTTGTTTTATCGAGTTGCAGTTGAAATCAACAGCCATGATGGATACACGAAAACAATAGCTTTTATATTTAGCAACTAGACAAAACTAGTGCTTTCTCAACAAACCTTCTTGATAAAATATCAATACTGGATCACAAAAAAAATTCATATTCTGTTTGTTTTTAGGCAGATTTCCAACAATTCAAAAACTATACTCCCCATTTCTATTGCATATATTTTTGGTAGCAACCCAATTCTGAGTATTGTTCCGAAAGCTATTTGAATCTCCAAGTGAAGTAATTTTTTTTTAAATTATTTATATAGTTATCTTCTACTCACTCAACCGCTGTTTCATTTTTGAACCCAGGCTGATTTTTTTATGTATAATATAACGAGTGCCGATAAAATTGCCGATTATTCTTCGACTTCACTTGACGAGTTATCATGAAATTTGGAAATACGAGTTGTATTGCCTAAAATTTTATGATAACGAGTAATTGTGAAGGAGAAGAAAATTCAGGACAATTTTATCGACACGAGTTGTATTTTCTATGAGAATTTCACAATTTTTACTTGTTTTCCGTACTAATAATTGGAACTAGATTTATTCATTTCAACTCATTTAGATACATAGAAAATTACAATTCTATACAATTGAAATTCTAATCATTCAATGAACAGTTCTGAAATACTATTTTCGAATTTGTTGCTCATATGTAGCAGTTCCACATATATTGGATTCCATTTCTTGTTGGAATCACCGACTACTATTTCAAAAGCGAAACGATATTCAAACATCAGTTATGCGTCAGAATTTCAGTTACCAAGGATATCGAGCTCGTGGTATTATCATATATTAATTCGCTGCAGGAGAGAATAATCACCAAAACTTCAACCTCATTGAATATGTTTCATCATTAGGAGCAATTTCATTGGGTTTTTGACAGTTGCGTGAAATTCTCACTTATAATTGCACGAGAGGTTTGTATTTTATCGGGTAAATTTGGGTTGTTTAATGAGAAACTGTTGCCTAGCAATTAGACGAGAAAAACTGTCAACTATTAAAAACGCGACACCGAAAGTGGAGCGATTTTAGGTTGACAGTTTTTCGAGTCAAATTGCTAAAGGAAACAGTTTAGAATTTGAGCAACACACATTTACCCGATATCAATACAAACATCGAGTGTAATTAGGCAGGACAACTTAATGAATAGGAAATTTAAAATCATATCAATTCAAACTTTATTTATTTTGGCAACCAACACCGCGATAATTCATAAACAAATGAATAAGTGAAAAAACCACTAGTGCATTTGTCGCTGTAAAAGTTGCAGCTAACTTTTGCCACTATCAAACTGACAATTGCACTGTGGCATATGCGATTTTTATACATGAGTTGAATTGTCAACGTTATTCATCAACTGGATAAAACAGAAAATCAAATGGAAGTCATTTCAGCACACGTCATAAGAGAACAGAGCGGAAATGAAAGGAAATCTAACAGCGAAATATTTTCCGATTGAATACGTACACATATTCAATGAGCGAAGAATAACTTTATTTCGATGCGGATACAAAATAATGGATAATAACCAGATATATTGTATCATCACTACTCAAAATCGGTTTGAATGAAAGATTTTATTCCCAGAAAGATGTCAATAAATCAATAACCAAAGATATGTTCCACTATTTCACTTTCTGTTCAAATCTGTACACATTTACCCTAATACCAACATACTAATGCTTAGTAATTATCACATCCTGGGTCATCATCAATTCGAACCAATGACTTCAATTAATAATATATAAAAATTAATTACCAGCTAATTTCATACCGATATTTTCTAGAACCAGTTCGAATAATTCACTAACACACAATAATCCCAATATTCATTAGTTGCCAGTGATCTTCAACCTGAATTAATCACATCAATTCGTAATTGAGTTGAACTGATTATTAGTCTGACATTATGGCACCAGGTGATTTTCACAGACATCTTTTAATTTCAATTTCAGTAACCTACTGATTTAGTTTCCGAACATATAAGTAAATGTAACGAGTTATAATTTTCATTGATACATGTCATTAACTATGAAGATGTTGCGCATTTTCGCTCCCTTACTTTTATCATCATTATTCGTTCTGGAAACTGACCAATCGTCAGACGAATATATCAGGGAAAATTTTCAAAAGTGTATTGACGCAAAAAACAAATATTACTGTGCCAAATATAACTTCCTGAAATTCATTCGAGATTTTGACTATGAATGGACTAATGGTAGTGTGGTGAATTTTGTGAAAATTTCCGAAATAAGTGAGGAACCAGTGGCAGCAGCGAGGTACCAACAGAATGATTCCGAGTTCCAGAAGTTTGTCAAATTTTTGATCAGAAGATTCGTGGCCTTTTTGGGTTCTCATGGACTGTCTTTCATTTTGCCTACAGGCGCTAGATTCGCAACTGGAAGAAGTCTGGACGACAAAGATCTGGATTCAAAACCAGGTAAATGAATAATAATTCAAAATATGTTTTCTAAGAGTTTCGGAGCTCGACATTTTGCAAGGAGTACTAAAATGTTTTTTTTATTTGGCGAGAAATGGAAAAAGTTCAGCTCTCAAAAAGATCTAAGTTTATCCAAGGAAAAGAGGCGGCTGTCGTGTAAATAATATTGTTCTATGCCATTTTTGAATTCAAGATAGAATTCATTGAAATACGATTCGGTAAGTTACGTATCAATTCATCTGAAAAACATATAGGCCCCCTATTCAGTTTTTGACAAATCAGGTGGTGTTTTACCCCTTCAGAACTGAAGTTTTGAAAATTGCATATCATATCTACCTCAAACCCTAACACGATTCCATAATCAAATTCGACTCATCCAGTGCCCCTTGTTTGGAAGATATTACGATTTTCCCAAGATGGCGATTTCTTCATCGTGTAGATAACAAAAAACAAAATTAATAAATAGTGAGTAGAAGAAAAAAGTTATATACAAAATATATTTAGTCCAGGAGTAGCTTATCTTACCCGTGGGTTAAAACCCCCTTTTGAACAAAAAAAAACACCCCCATGCACTACTTTATGTCAGCTTTTCCCATTTATCTGCGAATTCGCAATTCCCACGAAAAAATGGAATGACAACAAAACTATTTTTTATTGAATTCTACTAAAAAAAGTCTGGAAGTAATTTGTCTATTTTCTACCCATTTCTCGCTATTGACGTTCAAAGTACGGGGTAGTATGTAGCGCTCGGCAAAACATCACTCCTAAGCTATTTTTCACACCAAATATTCCTGAAACAAAAAAATAAACCGACGCAAAAAGAGACTGAAAAGCAAAAAATAAAATGAACCTTTTTAGTCTCAATAAGCTCCAAAACTAATAGTCTAATCAACAAGTTCAAAAACGTGTTAAATAGATATAAAGCTCCTAAAAATATGAGCGAAAGCTCATTCGATTCGGAATGACGTCTAGAAAAATGTTTTTTGGGGGTTTATTAGCACGTAAAAAATTGCGATTGTTATTAACAAAATAAGATTAAAAAAAGAAGGTATTTCGTTTTTCGTTAATAATTTCCAAAATAATGATATTTAAGGAATTATGAAAAAAGATCCTGAAAGAGGAGGAAATCTCCAAAAAGTTCTACCTCCCGGAACTCTACCTGTATTATTTAGAATTTTTTTTTAACGCTGAAAATAGGGCTCCGCGAGGTCGTTACGACATAGGCGCACCGTCTAAAAAGCCGTTATATCACTTAAAATAATTTTTTTATAGTATTAAATAACAATTTAAAAATTTGAATAAATTATGGTGTAATCTAGACACTTGAACGAAAAAAACCTCGGTAAAAAAATGTTCATGTAGATTTTCCAAAAAGTTACACCATCGGTAATTAACTATTTTTTTTCCAATCTCTGTTTTCATAAATTACGACAAAAAAGTTTAAATAATTGATCTATAAAATTTTTGCTTCGTGGAGTTTTTTTCATTTAGGTACTTAATGCAGCAATGCAAAAAAAATTATTAAAGTTTATTATTTTGTTAATTATATTTTTTTTAAATTAACAAAAAATGAAATTTCTAAAAAATGTTATACAATTTTTTTTTCCAGGTTCATCTTATTATTGCTGTTTTTGCATCTGATATAGGTATTAATTCCATTTGAAAAAAATTTTTACGTCATTTTTAAAAATTGTTTAAAACAGACTATTTTGGGATTAAAAAAAAAAAAATTCTACCATTTTATTCATAGGTAAAATTATATTAAAAAAAAATTTTTTTCAAATAATTTTGTTTATTGTTTATAATCGTTTTTTTTATATTTCAATTGTTTAAATAATTAGTTAAGAAATTATGTCATTCCTTAAAAATCATCATTGACCTTCTTTAATGAATTAACAGAGAAATACATTTTTTTTATAAATAATTTCATTGTTTATTAACTTAACAATTTGTTATAAACAAATAATATCAACCGTTATATTTTTTTTCGAAAACTTCAAAAAATAACAAAAACAACTATCTATAACAAAGTAAAGGAACATTTTTTTTTGTATTTTTTACAGCATTGTTACATATTATATGAACTATAAGAGATTCGAATCATTTTTATAAGAGATTCATTTATCTCCAAAATGAATTTGAAATCGATTCTGTAACCATTGTTTATCAGTTGTTATAAGCATTTGTTTATAAAAAAATTATATTTTTTTTATATTTTTTGAAATTTCATAGCTTATAATTTTAAATAATATAATCACTATTTTTTAGCAATATTATTTTGGTTAAATAATATACTAGTTTAAATTTATACCTACCTAATTTACATTCTGCTATTGATCATTTTCATTCATTTACTACTACTGTATTGTTTATGAAAAAATATTTTGAAATGTTCTTTGAACAGAATAATGTGTAATTAATGATTTCCTTTATCCATACTTAAAAATTTTAAGTTTATAAAATATTAATATAAAAAAAAATAATTAAAAAATTGAAAAAAATAAAAAATTGGTAAATATTATTTTAGTAAATAAATAATTGAACTTTAGCAGAATATTAATAATTCTAGTGATAAATGAATGAAAATGATCAATAGCAGAATGTAAATTAGGTAAGTATAAATTTAAACTAGTATATTATTTAAACAAAAATCTATATTGCTATAATTTATACGTAATCAGTAAGATATTTTATTATAGAACAAAAAAGTTCTTGAGTCCGTAGCTGTATCTATATTATTTAACAAGTTATAAGCTATGAAATTTCAAAAAAAAAAAAAACATTTTGGAGATGAATGAATCTTTCATAAAAATGACGTGAATGTCCTTCACCGTATCTCTTATAGTTCAAAAGTTATAACAATTTAAAACTTGACAAATTATGGAACGGCTGTAATTTCATTATCATATAATATGTAACAATGATGTAAAAAATACAAAATTTTTTTTTCTATACTTTGTTATACATTGTTGTTCTTGTTATTCTCTGGAGTTTTAGAAAAAAAATATAACGGTTAATATTATTCGTTTATAACAAATTGTTAAGTTGATAAACAATGAAATTATTTATAAAAAAAATGTATTCCTCTGTTAGTTCATTGAAAAAAGGCAAATGGTGATTTTTAAGAATAAAATAATTTCTCAACTAATCATTTAAACAATTGAAATATACAAAAACGATTATAAACAATAAAAAAATTTATTTAAGACAATTTTTTTTTAAAATCATAATTTCACCTATGCAATAAAATGGTAAATTTTTTTTTTAAATATCAAAATAGCTTTTATAAAAAAGTCTTAGAAAAAAAATTTTTTTTGTTTATTAATACCTATATTAGGTGCAAAAACAGCAATGATAAGATATCACTGAAAAAAAAATTTTCAAAACATTTTTTAGAAATTTCATTTTTTGTTAATTTAAAAAAATTATAATTAACAAAATAATAAACTTTAATAAAAATTTTTTGCATTGCTTCATTGAGTACCTAAATGAAAAGAGCTCCACGGAGCGAAAATTTTATAGACCAATTATTTAAACTTTTATGTCGTAATTTATAAAAACAGAGATTGGAAAAAAATTAGTTGATTAACAATGGTGTAACTTTTTGAAAAATCGAGATGAATTTTTTTTTTTACCAAGGTTTTTTTGGTTTTTTTCGTTCAAGTGTCAAGGTTACACCATGATTTACTCAAATTTCCAAATGGTGTTAAAAAGCTGGACTACAGGGGGTTATGAACTACCACACCACACCTGTAATACCAGACATTATTTCGTTAGAATGGAGAAACAGTATTAAAAGCATCGACTATCTGAATAGCGTCGAACCGGATATGATCTATGGAGCGGTCAACATAGATCAAGTTCCTTTCTTTCAATACCGGAACATGGCTTGTTTATTCAGGAAGTACTACCGTTCAGGAAGAATTTCGAAAGACAATAAATCACCAAAGAAATAATAAAAAGGCACTCATAAAATGTTAAGAATGTACATATATATTTAATAAAAATTGACACAATTATCTCAATCGTTCTGTGGACGAATGATATGCAACAATATTCATACAACGGAAACGAGTGTAGCTTATTGGCAGATGATTTTGCAGTTGGCTACACAATAGCAATGATTTTACTAAAAGAACAATCTTGAAATCAATTTCCACAACGGCTAGAATAAATTCTCTTTTTGGATCTTTGTAATCTCGAAAACTATGGAGATACTTTACAGACACATACACATTTCCAAAGGTTGGGTTTGCCATTAACATAAATACAGAAAAACAAACATTAGACTCACCCTGTTTAACACTTATTCACTGGAGTAGTTTTTAAACGGCAATTAGATTTGAATTTATTATTATTTCGTTTTCTCCCGCGTCAATCGGTATTTTAATTTATCCGCCCGGTATATTCGTATACGGCTAAGATCTTTCTAAGTGATCGTGAACCATTGAAATTGCGGAATCCCGTTGTATTATCTCTGTTCTGGAAACGTTGACAAAAATAGGCAATTTGTGGAAAACTATACTGTTCACTCGTGTTTTTACTAAGAGCTTCAATACTTGAGTTGAATTGGCTGAGTTTTTATGTTTTCTGAAGTTCACTACACTGGTTTGGAAACTCTCATTATTATTGTACGATACTGTAATTAGACTGACTTTTTAACCTAACTTTTGAGAGTGACATGTCTCTAGTTCACTGTTGAACATCGAATTCTCTATCGTGATATCCTCTCGCGCTTTTATAAGATCTTCAACACGGGAGCTAGTAGGCGGGGTTTATTCAATACCATTGTTTTTTTTTCTTTCCGTTAATTGGTTGGTAAAAACCGATAAAGATGTGTCTCATAAAACTGTCTCATTGGCTGATATATTCATGAATAAGCCGCGGTTCTTATCTATGTTACTAATGGGTAAAATTTTACTAAATGACAGATATTTATGAGGAGCTGTCGGATTGTCGCTGAAATAATGACCAACGAGGGTGGTTTATGAGTCTAGACGTGTCTATTTCCGGTGAATTACGAGTTTGTTTACTTCAATTAATGATGCGGGTTGGTGGTGCTCGCGTTATCGAGTTTTCAATTGCTTTTCGGGTAACGATTTATGTTTTTTAACTGCTCTGTGTTTATCGACTTTGGACGGGTGCTAAAATTTATGACTATGTTATTCGGTTGTTATTGAAACTGATTTTCTTATCTGGCTGTGAAGGTAACAAGTAGCAATCAATAATCTTCGTTTTGCTCTCCTAGATGAGTTAATTATGCATCCGGTGTACAAGGGTTACTTCTTGATAATTATTTTTAAATGCATTTCTGTAATTACCTGGCATAATAATGGTTATTTAATACTATAAAAAAATTATTTTAGATGATATAACGGCTTTTAAGACGGTGCGCCTATGCCGTAACGACCTCGCAGAGCCCTATTTTCAGCGTCAAAAAAAAAATTATAAATAATGGAGAAAGAGTTAGATATTAATAACGAAAAACGAAATACCTTCTTTTTTTAATCTTATTTTGTTAATAACAATCGCAATTTTTTACGTGATAATAAACCCTTGAAAACATTTTTGTAGACATCATTCCGAATCGAATGAGCTATCGCTCATATTTTTAGGAGCTTTATATCTATTTAACACGTTTTTGAACTTGTTGATTAGACTATAATGTAAGTAACTGATTTTGTTTTGATCATTTCTTTAAATATAATGATCTTCGTTGATTGTTTGTTTGGAGCCGACTCAAAATTAAATACTTACAATAGTTCAGCAGATTAGTTATTAAGACTCAAAAGGTTCATTTTAGTTTTTGATTTTCAGTTTCTTTTTTCGTCGGTTTAATTTTTCGTTGAAAAGTTTTTATTTTTTAATTTTTTGTGGCTAAAATCTACTAATTGCTACCTACTCAATTTGAGGTACTTTTAAAATTAATATAGTTACTCACCCCACTTCAACTATTAACTGTTATATACTAAAATTAGCTGGTACCAGGAACTTCTTCCACGTTGAACTTTGTATTTTTTGTGACGACTATTACAAATTCACTCTCCCCTTCAACCCTACGTTACTCGAGCCTATTTAAATGGCGATATTGCTCGCGGGAGTGTTTGGAGCACCCCATTTAAATTATGCAAAGAAAAATTAAACAAACGCAGAACCCGATTTTTTCTATATCTGATTCTTGGTACCGGTGTTCATGAAAAAATAAAAATTGAGAGTTTTTTGAAATTATTTATTTAACATAACTGAAATCTTCATTTTCTAAGTAGCCAGTTTGGTTCTCTCCACAACATTGGGACACCGAATTGCATTTTTTTTTCTTGGAGCCCAATTATACTTTTACAATTTCCACACACTACTCCAGGAACGAACCCATTTTTTGACAAGGTTCTTTACCGATATTTGGAAGTATTGGAAATACGCCCGTTTTCCTGCTTCTGTGATTGGTCTCTTAGTCTTTGTGAGGATTATTTTATCACAAACATAGCAAAAGTTGTTTTGATCCAATTCTCTCTCTCTCTTGAAGACATTTGAACAGTTATTTGATCATCCAGTGTATTAATGGTGGATTAATAATCGAGATATTTGAACGCTAGAGCGAAGCGAGAGTGTTAATTTTCGAGATCCTAAATCGCCTTTTTAATATGCGAGTATATTACGTTTGCTTAACTAGGAGGAAACTTACAATATTTGGATTTTAAAATACATAAATTTGACAGCCGAAGGTAATATGATTTGAGATTTGAATAGTATTTGAATTCGTGTATGTTCAGTTGCCCATACCACAATGATGCATTAAGAGTTAAATCGACTATTAATAGGTTATTAATGGTCGATTTCGGTGTATGTTTGGCTGCATATATCACAATTATGCAATAATAGATAAATTGAACGTTAATAGGTCACTAACGATCGATTTCGTGTAGATTAAACAAACTCGTAGCAATTATTCAAATACGATTTTAACGAATGACACACTAGATATCACGAACAAACGAACAAAACAACATTGCTTCAAAACTTTTTGTGGGTATATTTGAAAAACTTGACGTGATTAAAATACGTTTTATATATTTTTGTTATAAGGGGGTAGACATAAAAAAAAATCGGTATAATTTATCTTTGGGTAAAAACAATATATTTTTTTATGAAACCCGATGAATCCTGAACTGAGTCTCATATATTTTTCGAATACGATCATGCTTCTCTTCAATCTGACAATGTTCACATTATATTGTAAATTCGAAGATGAGCAAAATTGTTTGAGTATATAAATCAAACTAAAGGTTGTTTGATAGAGCTCAATGAGCTACACAACTGAGATGGTATTTTTCTCAGATGTATACAAACAGAAAATCGCTATTAATTAATTTTCGAAAAATTCATAGTTTGTGTTTGCCATCTATGCTCCTTTCATTCAAAATTATTTCGGTCGTGTCAATCAGATCTGAACGTCTAGGATTTTCCTCGAATTCAAAGTTTAACTATATAAATAATTATTAGTTAGTATTTTTCAAAGTGATATTGAGATTGAAACCCAAGTCCTTGAGGTCTGACTTAACTTAACTGACTTAACTTTCGTATTTTCAGAAGTAATTTTGATCTGAATGTTAACATTTCTGATATTTCCATGGAATTCTATAAGATAAATCTAACCTAAAGGAACCCAGTTTTGTAATATATTTTGCTTTCAGTCAGATTACGTATAAACATAAGGAAGCTTTTAGGGAGATTTGACTTCTCCAACTTTTGATCGTAGAGTTCAAGATTAATACAAAATTAGAAATGCCGTTTGTGTTCTCCAATGGAAATATATGAGATTTTTTTGGATACATGATTCGGTAAGCTTAATTATTGGGATGGCAATTTCAGGATCAACAAATAAATTCTGAAATCTACCTTTTAGACTAGCCACGCCAGTCTGTAGATCAATCAGTGAATTTCATCATAATGATTTTTTGATGCTCTAGTTTCGTTGATTAGTTAAGACAGTCGGTGATGAAACATTATGTCTTCAGTTCTTCTCTTCTGGAAATTATGAAAAACTGAAACGTGCGAATCCAGATATTTCTAATAATTTATTGACTTTGGTTTGAGAAATGAAAACTGAGCCCCCAAGCGCCTTTCGTGCAGAGTTATAGAAGGAGGGGTCGGAAAGTGCCGACGTTGCTTTCTGAAAAGTGTAATGCGAAGTCTTCGGGGGCTATAACTTGGTGGAGGCACTGCCTCCTATCTACAGATTTGATGTCTTACATTTATTCATTTTCAAGAAGCTTCTAGAAGTGAGTTTGGGTGAGACATAATACTTTTTGGGAACGAAATTCACCTTAAATCTCCTTAAATCACTCTGCGATGCATCTTGGAGTACACCTTAATTTCTCGAATTTCTGTGTATAATATACGATTATATATGTACGTACACATTAACTGCAAAAAAAAATAGTTTTTTTCATATTCTTTTCTATATAATCAAACTTATGTAATAACAACTTTTTAACTTACAAGAAAATTTAACTATATCGAGTGGCTACTGATGGAGGTACTGCCTATGAATTTCTTCGATTGTTTCAGACTTTTGGAGTTCTATTAACAGATTTGAGGTCAATTATTCATCCCACGTTTCCTTTCAAATCATTCATAGTTTTGGAGTATTGTTTAAAAATCTCTATATGAGCAATCCTCAATATATTTCAAGGCAAATGGAAAAATTGTAATGAAAAATTAACTAAAATATATCATAAAATATTCCAAAATCTTACCATCGCAACAAGTGAAATGTATATAATTACTATTCATCAAATTTTATCAAACATATCGATGACCTGCTTTGCATTATTCTCTGAAAGCGTCATTGGTCATGGCCATCCATATTCAAATATTCGTGACCTCGGAAATATATTCCGGTAATGATTTCGGACTTATTAATAAAAAAGTCACAATTCTTTTCTTCTTTCCAGTATTTGTAAATATATTACGTTTCATGCGTGAAGTTACTATGTTGAAGTTTTTTATACCGTCAATTTCATACCATGGGACAATAAAAGAACATGTCAGATTAATCCCATGAAAAATTGCTTTTGGTCAATTTTTTTTAATAAATATTGATGCATGTTATAAACTAATATGCAACTTAGTTCAGTTACTTGAAGGTTCATCAATTCCAGTTTTATAGTTCAGATAATATGCGGGCTGGAGGAACTTTAGACGCGCACTGTATATTATCATAGATGTTGAAAAACCAGAAAAATGAGTTCTTTATCAAGATATATCGAAATGTCCATAATGGATGTATCGATTCCTCGACTTTATGTAGACTAATTACTTTTGAGAGACATCTTATTGAAAAAGGTTTGATTTGTACACAGTTTCCAGAATGAAATGAATAATTTCATTGGCTGCTTCTGAATAACGTCATGTGCATAACATTCCATGAAAACTCAATGATGTTCAGGGAATCGCAATCATTTTACTCCTCCTCTTATATCATTTGATTATGAATCTGCCATTCCCTGTGCATATTTTTCAACGTTGAATTGGATAATGCGAAAGAAGAAAAATGGAAAAAACCTTAGTTTGATGAGAAATGCTCAATCTTCAAATTCTATGCGATTCTGCAAAAAAATTGATATTTTTCGATTAATATTTATGAGAAAAAAATTATCCTCTCCATGTTTGTCAGTACTCGAATCGAGAAGTTGTGTCCTTGTACTCATTTATTGGTCAGAATAAGAATAAAACTGAAGCGCTGAAAAGCCAAAATTAATTAAATTTTTTCGAAGTTGAAGAGTTGGGTTCGGCGCAATCCGTCATCTTAGATTGAGGATACAAAAAATTGTATTTTTCAAAATAATTTCTCAGCGGTTGATGCTATGACAGAAATGTTGGATACACATTTGAAGAAGACTAAATTCCCTACATTTTTTTTGTAAGTCTGATCTGTAACGTGTTACAGAGGCGGAAACGTAAACATTCTTTCGAAAAATCGTCGAACTGCTCGTTTTTCTCATTTTAAGAAATCATTTGCAGCTATTCATTATACTGCCGTGCTCAGCTTGAAAGTGGTAGCCGCAAAAAGATAGATTGGAGATAATTCAGTTCAGTTCAAATATATGATTATACGGAAAACATTTCACAGTGTGGTTCTATTTGATGTAAATAATATGATCAAGAGAATTCCAATTGATAAAATATTAGTTTTAAAAATCTATGGTCAATACCACTTTCAAGCAAAGTATTTTGAAATTTAATTCGAATGATAGTTTGTGGTACTTTCAATATGGAAAATAACTAATGTTCATGAGGAAAAACAAGTTTGAAGTTTTCTTCATATATAACTCCACTTGGTGGTGAAAATTATCTTGGCTCGAAATATTTGAATATTATTTTATTTGTCGAAATTTCTGATGAATCCAATTTTTATTTTGCGCGCAACAATTATCTACCCACAAAACAATTGTTTCGTAATCACGCATTTCTAGGAAAAAGCTATAGAAAGTAATTATATCTTTCTGTTTCCACCACAAATAGCAATGGGTTTGTTTTCTTTGGGAACCTAATGGAACGAAACTCTGATTGAACACAAAATCGGACAGAATACCACTTGCTTGAACATTTCCATTCGGAGTACCATTATTACTTTCTCTAAATCTGCCGAAAAAAATGCTGTTTTATTGATACTAACATTGATGTTTGATAATAATGATTCTCTATCTTTCTAGCTAGATTATACTTGTCTATATGAATTTTCCATGCAGAACAAACTTCACAAGTTTAATGAAGAGTGTTTTTTTTTCCATGCTGTGGATCATGCAGCAAAAACGTTTCACAGCTTTCGCATACTTCATGCCCTAGTCGTTTGAAAGATATGTTCATAGGAGCATTTGATCTTAAGTTTTTCTGGAAAATCTTTATACTTCATGGTGACGCAGTATCGCTTGGAATATATCGTTTATTCGGGACATGCTCTCTTCTGTGATGGGATACTGCTGGGTGGAAAGTTTCAACATGAGCTTTTATCAGATCTCTATCAATTTTCTCTGTTTTTGAATGCTTTCCCTGCCGACTGCCAGAAAAAGATATTTTGTTTCTTTCTTGGATATGTTACTCGTGAGCAATCTTGAACAATCCTATCATTACATTTTTCATAGTACTCAGGTACTCAGGAAAAATTGTTTGCATACCTCGAATCTTTCACCAAGCGAATCCTTGAAGTATATTATTCACCTGAAGACGATTGCAGATACAAGCATTCGAAACGTCGTGAAAAACTTTTGAATCAATTGAGACGATGGACGTCCGAAACGAGAGTAATCAATTTTTTTAGAAGAATGTTCACGTTTCCGTCGCAGTAACTCGTTACACATCAGCTTTATAGAAAAAGTGTTACAAAAAAATGTTAAAAATTTTGTGAAAATATAATTTTTTGTAACTTTAATCTAAGATGCCGAACCGCGCCGACCTCTCGAAGTGGAAAACATGGATTTTTCAACGGGGTCTGGCACTGAATAACACATATAAAAATCATTTCTGCGTATTCTGAAATGTTCACGTTCACAAAGGGAGAAAAGATACAAATTGTAAAGTGACATTTTGGGGGTCACTCGATTCTAGATACAATAAATTTGATAATTGTTGCATTTGAAAATAGGCCAATTTCGTCACAGTCCGCCATTAGTCGAATTATTAAAAAGTTTGAGAAATGTGGATGTTTTCAGAACTGCCGGAAATGTCAAAAAGTCGATGAACCACGTGTGAATCCAATTAATGAAGAGCGTCAAAGTAGGGAAATTATTTGTTACATTTATTGCAGCAAATAATTTCTCGCATGCAATGGAACGTCGGCGTCGTAGAGTCTCTTTCCTGATAAGCCTGGCACACATCTACACTCAAATTTCCATACTGACTGGGAACGTTCCAATATTCTAACTTTTCATCCTAACCGTTCATAAACTCGGTGGATTTCCACTTATTAACTCGTGAAAGTCGTTCCTTCACTCCGGTTGATTTAATCGGATGAAAAACTTTTTCACGAACTCGAGAGTCCGTGAAAAAGTTGAAATATTTCAACCGCATGCGCATTGCACAATATAGTTAGAAGTGATCAAGGTCATAGGTTATATTGGTTTCGTGCATATTTGACAGATAGTCGACATTGGAGGTAAAATAATCTCACTTTTCCGATTTGTTTATGTTGGCGAGTTGAAATTTTTTACCGATTTCGAAAAGAATTCGGTAGATGATTACAAATGTTAATGTTTAATTCGTAAATGATCATGCCTTCATATTGTGCTGTTGTGAAATGCAAGTTTTTTTTTCTTCATACCGTTCTCGGTGAACATCATTTAAACTGGAATAATATTTTGTCCAGGTCCATTGTCACAATATTTCACTCGAAACACAATGAAAACAGTAAACATTTGTTTTACCTCCAATGTCGACCATCTGTCGAATGTACACGAGGATTTTTGTTGAATATTAAAAATTAATGAGAACAATTTATAACTTACATTCAAGGTTGTGGGAATAACTTCAAGCAGATAGATTTCCTTTTTTTTCTTAGAATCTTCTGTTTGTTCATTATTGGACAAATACTTTCAGTTTTGAATCGTTTTCAGCTTCCAGAATATGGAAAATCTATAAAACATACTTTTGTTTCTTGTAGCATGGATCAATTCAATGCTTAAATGATTCTAGGTCAACCAACGATGGATATAACAGTACATATGACTGAAATTTCTTGAATGAATTTATAGAATACTAACATGCTCGAAAATATTAAGCGAGAGACAAATATATTTGAACGTTTTTGTTTCTATCTTTTTATAATTCTTCGCACTCACCACAATTCGATCGTACAATTGGTTTCAAGAGAGATTTATTGGAGTCGAAAATGGTGTATGTTCCAACACTCTCTAGATTTTGAAAGAGGAAATTTTGTCATATGAATATTAAAAAAAGTTTCTGGAAATTTAAGGATCTACAATTCAAAATTAAGCTATTTTTTGATAATACCTAACAGAAGCAGCTTACTTTTGTATCGTAGAATTTTTCATTTGCTGGAAAATATTTGTTTCAATATTCAGTTGAACATTTTTCCCCTTTTTAACATGATTACCTCTGGAGGCGTTAAATCTATTTTTGTACTGGAAACCTAATTGATGCCATATGATAAATGATTTTCAGAAAACATTTCTTTTTGACTCATTCATCTTTATGAACAACTATCTGAATAAAAATGCAAATTCTCAGATTTCTTTAAAAGTTATGGTGCTTTTATCGGGGAAGTAGTTGTTTTCTATTATTTTCTTCAAACTAAATCCATATCAAAAAGATCTTCGTCAGAAACCGAATTTGACTCACTATCAGATAAAATACGTAGTATCTACAAATTGTTTAAGTACTCCAGTAATGGTAAGAATCTTCCCTTCAATTCCTTCCATTGTTAAATCCTTAAACCATATCTTAGATTTCAATGTTATTTTGGACGATGACAACTGACAAATAACTAATTTGTTTCGTTTCGTTTCAAAAGAATCAAAATGACAATTGACACAACATGTCAAATTTTTCACTAATCATCCAACCGAGTTGGGGTATTCGAACAAATCAAGAGTGGTCCAGTTCACTAAATGATTCTCCTCGCGCATATTTCTTATATTTTGTGCTGGTCGACTATAGACACCGTTCAACATCCAAATACATTGGAAATCGTATATTGCGGCAATTTTTTTCCACATCGGTATAATGGTCACACTTGAAGATTTAAAAATTATTCTATATACTATACCATAATTGTTCATCAAAGGCTTGAAATACTTGTGGCCTACTTTTGCATTTTCAGTCAACATATTGATGTACAACTTATCATTAACAATAACTCATCAGAATTATTTGAAATGATGAAAAAGTATTTTTGTTAAATATGTAACCTCAAATCTGCAACAAGAATTCCAAAAATCTGTCAATTATTGAAACGGGAATATTCCGTAATAATACCCGGTATAGTATAAGACAAGAGTTAAATTGTCAGTGCTTCAGATGAAGTGAATTTGTGAAGGATTCTGTCTTCGATTTCAAATTTAAATTATCATTTTGGAATTCTGAGTTAAGTTAAAAATTTGTTATTTTCATTTACGAAATGAGCGATTTAACCATAATCATTTCTTCTTTATTATAGATCACCGGTACCATCATGGATTGGTCTGGAAGGACAAAAAGAAACTGAAAAAGATATCCATAATAGTATTATTCAAACTACTGAAGATCAAAGTCATGTTGTCTATGACTTTTTTCGTGGTTCTCAACGTGTTGAAAATGTTGCTTTTGGCCGCTATGTTTTATCCTACAATTTACCACAGTCTGACCGCTGCTTGTGAGAAACCTGTCAAAGGATGGTTTGGATTCGGATGAAAACATAAAATTGAGAATACTTCCAATCAGTACTTAACAAGTTCAGTAAATACATTTTAAAATTGAAATACTATTGAAATATATTGTTCACATGACGGTATTTTTTTATTTCATTCTCATCTGGTGTCCTAAGGATTAGCATGAAAACTAAAACGGGGAAAGAAGGAGCTTTAAACCAGAAAAGCAATAAATTTCATGGAAAAAGTCAGACGGGAAAGACGGAATGTCTATCACCAGTTATACAAATTTACGGTATTGGCAAACTTAGTAGTAGGTTTTCTCGATCTCAGAGATTTGAGAGTAATGTCAGTGGAAGAATAAGGCAATTTTTCATTACCAGACTTCATATATTTCACTAGCGAATGAATGAAATTGAAAGAATACAGTTTATATTGGGATTTCAATTACTAGTTTTCATCTGATAATAGTCAGAAAACAACTTCATTCCATAACAAGTTCCATTTTGTTTTATTCTCGGTATTATTTGTCCTTTTGGTTGGTGCATTGAAAAATTTTCAAATATAAAGCCGTGTTCATAATGAGGATTGCAATTGCCTGGAAATGGATTAAATACAAACACCGAACAATTGATATCGAATATTCGTACAGCCCGAATTGGAAAGGGAATGAAATACAAGTATATTCAACGAAGTCTTAATCAGAATTAAATTTTCTGAAAAGTATAACATTATTTTTCCTAAACTTCTGAAACTCATATAGACTTCAAATATTATTGTGTTCCTCGTATATTAGTATGGTATCAATTCAGGATTCCATATTACCTTCGGAAGGAATGATATTGTTAAAAATAAGCGGCGTACGCCACTGTTCATCTCGCGTACTGTGGCCGTTGGAACTCTGCGATGACAACTCGAGGCCGTCGAGATTGTTCCAAAAAACATTCTCGAGAGTTCGCCACTCTTCTAGAAGTTTCGGCCGTACTTTATAAGAGGGTCACACGCGATAGGCGAGGAAGTGAGTTTTATTCATTGATGTCAATTGTGTGATCAGTAAGATAGTACAGTATAAAGCACGTTTTTCGAACTGTAATTATTGTAGTGTAATATTGTGTTGTATTGAAAGCGGAATAGAACGGACATTAAAATTGATCGTGAGTTTCAATGAAGGAAAGTTTCGTAACAATGGTGTCGGAAGTGAGGATTTTTGGACTTGTTAACAATTAATGGTGAATACGAGAAATACAACCTACGACGATATGGACGCTCTTATGGAAATGATCGAACGCGAGGAGGAACGTCGACTGGAAGAAAAACAAGAGAAGAAGGAACAGAGACTGACATAAAACCAAGAGAAGACAAAAGGATGAGAAACGTCGAAAAATAAAAAACATGAATAAAATAAACGGATGCAGGAAAATTTCCGGAAAATTCTTGAAGAACACCAAAAAACAATTATCGAGCAGTTTATGCAGAAAACCAAGTAGCAAATCGTAGGCCTAAAAGAAGATATTGATGAAATTGGGACCGGAATCAACACAGTCTGGAAAGCAATGGGAGGAATGGACAGTAAGAAAACAAAAGGAGTTTTGGTGGAACGAGAAGAAGCAAAGAAATAAGTGTGGGCAGTGCAAGAAAATAGGAAAATAACATTGCTCCACTGAAATTCCAAGACCACCGTGACAGGGTTGCCATAAGTCACAATTCCGTATGGTCTCTATATCAGAAACAATTTGAAGCGGCGGCAACGGCCAATGGATGGAACGATACAGAAAAGGCGACAGCACTTGTAGTGGCTGTAACATTGCCAAAGCAGCATGGAACAGATGCTCAGCAGGATACTGGAGGAACTTGAACCTAAGAGTAACAGAGGAAAATAATTTAGAAGAGCCATTTCCAGAGAGATTTTATGGTAAGGCTACCACTACAATTGTCATCACCCTGGACTGGACTCCACGTTCCCACTCCCCTACGAAGACAGGACAATCAAGTGGAAACTGTTTCACATGTGGTAGGAGCGGACATTTCCAGAGAGACTGCAGCGTGAGGTTGCCACCACGTTCATCATAATCTTGGAGGACACCTGTACGTTCCTATCCACCGAGGAGGACAGGATCATCTGGTGAATCTTCGAGCAGATGCCAAGGAACTGGATTGAACAATACGCAGGCTAGTGAAACCGAAGCTCCGCAGATAATTCAGGTCAACAGAGTTAGAAGAATAACCAGTACCAGTATCATGCGAATACTGAATATCGCCTGAAACGACCAAATAGCAATGCATATGTCTTGTTTAGTGGATTGCATCCTAGAGCATTGGAGCAAAATCAGAGAACAAGGTACCGCGAAGGAGTTGCCAGCATCAGATGAACGAGGCTCTTACCTGACGATAAGTGGACTACCGCACACATGAGGCAGGAGCAGAAAACCGATCCAAACATTGAGAACTTTCTATATTAGAAAGAGCACGGAACCGGCAGACCCTCCGTGGAAGATATTAAGGACCGAGATCCCATCTTCAAGGCGATGTGGGCACAATAGGATTCCCTGGTAGTGAAAAATGGAGTATTTGAACGGATATGGGAATCAGCTGATGGGAGGTCGTCAATTTCCAAAAGGGTTTTGCCCAGGAAGAAGATAGGTGAAATTCACGAAGGAAAATCAGGACACCTGGGAGTCGATAAAACCTTGGACAAGATCAGGCAGAGGTTTTACTGGGTTCAATGTTAAAACGATGTAGAATGTTGGTGCAGTAAATGTCCAGAGTGCGGTGCCACTGAAGGTCCCAAAACACGGAGATGAATGAATTCCACGTAGGAGCACCATTCGAACGAATTGTCATTGATGTAGCTGGACTTTTTCCTGTAACAAACGATTGCAACAAATATATCCTCGTTGCCATAGATTATTTCAGCAAATGGATGGAAGCCTTCGCCAGTCCAGACCAGGAAGCATCCACAGTAGCCAGGACATTGGTGGACAAAATGTTCTCGAAATTCGTAGTACCGATGGAGCTACATTCTGACCAAGGAAGGAATTTCGAGTCGAAGTTATTCAAGACAGATTGCGCGCTTATGGGTATCAATCAACAAGACCAGAACCACAGCGCTTCACCCACAGTCAGATGGCATGGTGGAAAGATTCAACCAAACTATGGAAGAACATCTCTCCAAGGTAAACACATCAAAAGGACCAGGACAGACACCTTCCACTTCCAACCAAGCTAACCCCGGCTAGCATTATCTTCGGAAGGGAACTTTGATCACCTTGTGATTCGGTGGTCGGATCACCAGACACCCAAGACTTAGAAATCCACGACTACGTAGACAAACTCAGGGACATCCTGCTGAAAATTCACGAAACGGTTCGGAAGAGGTTGGTATTGGCCAGTGATTATGATTTGAAAGCTAATTCAGGAGGATTCAAAGAAGGTTACCAGGTTTGGCTGTACAACCCACGGCGGAAGAAAGGTGTATCCCTCAAAGTAACACCGTTTTGGGAAGTACCGTACGTGGTGAAGAAGAGAATGCACGACGTGATTTACAGAATCCAGCGTAGCCCTAGGACGAAGATGAAGGTTGTTCACCTAGAAAGACTGAAGCCCTATCATGTTGAACCAGATACTTTTGATCGGGATGATCAAATTAGAGGAAGGAGGGACAGTGTTATTATCAAGCGACGTACGCCCCTGTTCACGTCGCGTACCGGACGACTGTGGCCGTTGGAACTCTGCGATGACGTCACGACACCGTCGAGATTGTTCCAAAGAACATTCCTGAGAGTTCGCCACTCTTCTAGAAATTTTATCCGTACTATATAAGAGGTTCACACGCGATAGGCGAGGAAGTAAATTTTAGTCATTGATGTCAATTGTGTAATCAGTACAGTGTGAAGCGCATATTTTGAACTGTGATTATTGTAGTGTAATATTGTGCAGTATTCAAACCGAAATAAAACGGACATTGAAGTTAATCGTGGGTTTCAATACAGGAACCCCAGTTCCGTAACAATACAACACTAATTATTATCATGTACCCAAATAGATTGATTGTCAACTTTGGGAACTATTTCCAATGAAATACATTTTCATATACGATTCTACAATTTTTTGAAGATATACTTCAATCAGTAGCGATGAGAATACTAGGAGCAGATAGATATGATCCAGCAGAACCAATGAGTGCAGAAATGGCTCATAGTATAAACATGTATTCAGCAACGAAATGTGCGATACAAATAAACAATTTTCGAGAAGATTGGTGAGCCTGAAAATAGATTTCAAGTGCTCGGAATGCCACAAGAAAGTAAATCTGCTTTACATGAGACCAGTCATGTATGATGTTCTTTGCGATGAAATTCCACCACAGGAAAATATCCAAGAACACTCAATAGCAATACAGAAACTTGCGATATCCTGCATATTCGAGAACTACTTTAAGAAGGCTCTTCGTATTTTTGGTTTGAGATCCAGTCTAGATTACCATAATGTCGGGAGTGAACAATTGACAAAGCATTGAAGATCGCTTTCAGTATGGAAACGTCAGCGAAGGGTGCAGCGTTATGTCAGGTCGAGAGCATGAATATACAAAAAAAGGCAAAACGATGGCCCTTTCAATCGCATCATCACCTGAAATCAGCTATAAGGAATAATAAATATGGGAAAAGAAGAAAAGACATTTTCTTATAATTCTATCTATGCCATATTTATCAAAATTATGTCCTAAATTTCTCGCATCGAAAAATATATTGCATATAATAATGTTACGAAAATAAATACAGTACACCATTGCATGATTATCGTATGCCAGACGACGTAACGGTTGGAGATTTCCGAATCAATCATGGAATCATCGAGGTGTTTCCACGAACCGACGAACAGGTGCCAGAAGCTTCGGGATGCTGAGGACGATGATATATAAGGTCAAGCGTACCGCGGAAGGACAAGTAGTAATTCATTCAGAGTTGAGTTAATTCGAGGTGAAGTTTTATTTATTGCAGTGCGGTTTGCGGGACCTTTTGGACAGTTATTTGTTGCCGTCGGACAGTTGTCGCGTGTGATGGATTCATTAATTGTTGTGCTGTTAAATGATAAATGAACTCTAATTGAGGAGTCGAATATTTTGATGAGAGATGAACCCCAGTTTCGTTACAGTTGGCGACAGAAGTAAGGATTTTAGTGGTTATTTGAAAACAATTTATGGTGAATACGAGAAGTACATCCAGGGAAAATATGAAGGCCATAATGGAAATGATCAAGAAGAAATTTGCTGATAGTAAAACAAAAGGAGGAGGGATGTCGGCGAAGAGAAAAACAAGAGGAAGAGAAACGTCAACAGGAGAAGAATGAATCGGAAGCAGTTGGAACTGCGGTAACGTCCAATGAATGAGACGACGAAGGAAAGGCTACTTCTCTTGTAGTGGCCTGGAGGGGACCTGCTTTAGGAATAATAAGAGCCATCTCAGAAGGTCATCTGCGCAAGAATAGAGACCTTATTACTGCTATGGAATTGGGATACGGCGCCAACATAGGGAACAGTTGAATTGGGCACAGTTGAAAACATGAGTTCAAAAATCTGGTGGAAGTCTGTAGGAGTTTAGAGCAGACGTGAAAAAACTTATCCAGCTCACCTACCCAGATGCCCCGGAACATTTCAAAAAACAATTAGGGGTGCAGATATCCATTGAGGGACTGAGATATATTGAAATACAAAGAACCCTGAGATTAACATACTTCAAGAAATTCAGCGAAGCTTTGATTCGTTCCTCAGAAGCAGAAGTAGCCTTCAACACCTCAAGGCCGGAAGTAAAGGTGGTATCAATTGAAAAACTTAATCAGGAAGAGACACAAAGTGAATGATGCTCATCAGAATATTGGGAGGGATGAAATCCAGGAATAGCAGCGCTAATTATCCATTAAGAGATGATGTAGGAGCGGATATTTCAAATGGGACTGCAGGGTGCAGGTGTCGCCTGTCAGGACACTTCCACATTCTTACTCCCCTGCGAGGACTGCATCATCTAGATAGTTCTTGGGTACGTACCAGGAAAACTTAAATTACCCAGCATATCGGGACGCATGCTGGCTAGCGATAGCAAAGCCCTCAGGGTCATTTATGTTAGATCAGATAAGTGACTATAGATTTTCTTTCCATGGTGAGTATGTGAGAATCATTTGTCATCGAAGGAATACGAAGCCGCCATGAGATGCCAAAGAAGTGTTGTATTTGTGCACCCAGGGTCACCAACGGCACGAACTAACTCAGTTCAGAACAAGATAGATACCAGCCAACCCATCCAATCGAACAATCACCAAAGAGATTACCATTTACCAAACAACCAGAGGTGGAGAAGTTTGTCGAGAAAATGAACAAAGATGGCGTTATCGAGAAATCATCGAGTCCGTGGTTTGCCCCTCTGGTACGGGTTTCCAAAAAGGATGGATCTATATGATCCTGTGAGGATTATGAGGAACTTAATGACCTCACGAAGGAGGACAGCTATCCATTATCTCGAGTCGACAACACTCGACCACATTGGCAGGATCACAACGGATTTTCTCATTCGACTTGAAGTGCGGTTGATCGCAAGAGGATTTTCACGGAGACGACAAGGTCACTGCGTTCCCTACTGGCAGCGCCCTCTATCAGTTAACCCTTATGTCTTTTGTTCTCTGTAATGCGTGGCGATTTAAGAGAGATTGATGGGGCTAATATTGCTTGGACTCACTTGGAAAACTTGCCTGGTGTATCTGGATGATGCCATGGTTATTGAAAAAAATTGCCAACGGAATCTCCAGAACTGCTCCCTATTCCAGAATGGATTTCGTGGACCACACAGTCTCTACAGAAAAAAATTGAATAACGAGTCGAGGTATTCGAGACTGACCGAGACCAAAAGATAAACACGGGGTGGAAAGCTTTCTGTGCCTGTGTAGCTATTACCACCGATTTCTTGAATTGACGAGATATCGAGTCAATTTCCACTGGTCCATCGAATGTGACGAAACTTTTCACAAAATGAATGAATCACTCCGTTCAATTCTAATACTGGCATACCCACACTAAAAATGCCTGCTCATACTGAACATGCGAGAAATATCGGACTTGGACCTGTGTTATCATAAATACAGGATGGCCAGGAAAAAGTCATCGAATACTGTAGCAGGATGATGTCTAAGTCATAAAATAATTAGTGTGAAGCATTTTCTAGCGTAAATAACTTCCACAAATAACTTTATGGAAGACATTTCTCATTAGGACCGATTGAGCAGCCCTACAGTGGCTACTGGAGATGAGAAAACCCAGAGCGACGAGTAGCTAGATGGATAGAAAAGCCAAAGCAGAACCATTTTGACATATTAATGCGGATGCCTTATCTGGAAAACCCTGTCCAGAAGCATGTAAGCATTGTTAGCGTATTTAATGCCATGTAAGAGATGCCACATTAGACGGACAGGACTGTTAACCGAAAACGAATGGACCATTGCATACAAGGAACAGGACCAAGATATCGACCCAAACATTGAGGACTTTCTACATTGGAAAGAGGACGGAACTGACAGACCCTCCTGAAGGGATATAGAAAGAAAACCTGGTTGTGGAAAATGGACTACTTGAGCGAGTATGGGAGTCGGCTGATGGGATATCGTCAATTTTCCACTTGGTTCTGCACACGAAGAGGATAAGTGATGTCTCGAGGGAAATTTAAGAAGGAGGACATCTGGGAGTCAATAAGAGTTTGGACACGATCATGCAGACGTTCCACTGAGTGCAATGTCGAAACGTCTTCATCAAACAAGATCCAAAAGTTAAATGAAGAACGCTCAACTTAGGTGCTCCATTCGAACGGATTGCTATTGATGTAGCTGGACCATTTCCTGTGACGAATACATGTTGAGTACTTATATCACAAGTGATAGATATTTTGGTAAGTATTCTTCGACATTTTTGTGTCAATACTGTTGTAGAAATCCACGGGACCAAATTTCTATAAAAAAGCTGGAGGAGTATTTTATAAAAGAAATTTGGTCGAATGGTATGTATGCAAAAATATCGGCGGAGAGATATCAAAGTATACTCTACCCAAGAAATCTATCACGAGTGGTATGTGACCAGATTATATAACGAACTAGCTATAACCAACATACCTACTCTTGAAAAAACAATGTTCTTCTTCGAATTTTTTCTGAGGAAGTGTTAGTCCAAGATCCCAGAGACGGCAAAGCAAACCTACATCATTTGAGCAAAGCTGAAATTTTGAGTATGAGTAGTGTGATATGTAGTTAAGAACATATAGATAGATAGACATATACTTTATTGTCCAAGAATTTCTCATTGACAAAGTAAGATAAAAAATATAGTTATGAATAAAAGGATTGGTAGAACATAAAGGTATTGAAATTGATTTTGAATATAAAACAGAACGATATGAATATATAGACAAAACAAAAAATTATTAGTGAATAAATAATAATAATAACCTTGCATACTATAAAAGCAATTGCATCACAATATATACAAAATTTCGTCAAGCAAAAAACATATGTATTCACATATACATATATATGCACCGTCGTACATGTTGAAAGAAGTATTAAAGTAGATAAAACACCAAAGAGAGAGAGAGAGAAAAAAAAACGAAAACAAAAGTGTTTCTATTATAATTATTTTAGCACCACTTTACGGTATTTGAGACATGTTCATATGATATTCCTGCAGGCTATAAAAAGCCCTTTCAAGAAGCATATTTTTAGCTGATCTTCTAAATAGTTTATGATCTGATATGTTTTTAATTAACTGTGGCAAGTGATTGAATATTATTTTCTTTCAAACATATTAGAGTGTTTTGTTAATTGAGTTTAGGTATTGGCAGGTGAATAGTGCAGCTCTGTCTGGTATTGTAAGGTCTATTTTCAGAAGAATCAGTAACATATTTTTTATGAATCAGGCATACCACTTCCAGAATGAAGATGCTTATATACATACGTGCTAGTTTGAAAGCAGGGCCCTTTTACAGGTAGCAGGTACAAAAGTACATAAAAAACTTTCTCACTTACGTTGAAGTATATTGATTAATATCGTCCAGTTAGAAGAGCGGTCTATGCCGCTAGATTTGAGCTCTGGATCTCAAAAGTTAGCAAGGGTTTGAATCCCCACGCCTGACGAGTTTTTTATTTTTTCCTTGAAAATTGAGAGATGATTTGTTTTTTTTTCATTTGAATATTCGTTTCAAAACAAATCATTTCTCTTTGACAGATTCCACCACTCAATAACTTACTGGGTTACCCGATTCAGATTACCCTTTTCGTATTGGATTGGATAATGGTCATATTTGAATTTGGAAAAATAAATCCTCCCCTAAAAATTATTGATTTTTCCTCTGTGAACCGATTATGTTGGAACTTGGCACATGATACTACATCATAATGGATACCTGTAGTCAATTGGGTGGGTAGTTATTAGTAGATTTCAGCCACAAAAAATGAAAAAATTAAAACTTGTTAACAAAAAATCAAAGCCACAAAAAAATAAACTGAAAAGCATAAAATAAAATAAACCTTTTTAGTTTTAATAATAACAAACAATCAACGAAGATCATTGAATTTCTTTAAAAAAATTATCAAAACGCCGCCTTACCAAAATTAGTTTGGGAGCTCAGTTACTATTAATTCTAAGAAGTAAATGGTTTCGTTGATTTAATTTTTTGTTGAAAAGTTTTTATTTCTTAGGTTTATGTTTATCCGTTCGCGAAGTAATATTTTCATACAGAAATCAAAGTGTTCTACATTAATCTTATCCAGTGTTTTCTTTGGGAGAAATTCTCTGTGTCCTGCGAAGTCAAAATATCTGTCGCAGGAAGGAATTTTGAGATATCTGTCAGTGAATGAAGTGAGTCTCGGACCATACAAAGTATCAGCGAAGGTGGATGAAGCAAGACTACCACAAAAAATGATTTTGGTTTTCTTTGTTATTCATGTACTTTATGTTACCATATATAGGTTTTATGGAAAAATATGCTCTTTTTCTGAGATTATCGATATAAGACTCCAACCAAAGATCAGTGTCCATAATTGTACCGATATTTCTAGTTCCCCAACAATGACTAGCACATTAGAGTTTATTTTCATATTCACTTTATCTTTTATTACATTTTCAACATTTTTGTTCAAATAATAATTCAAGAGGAAGGTGAAATTGTTTAGGATACAGTTGATATGATTGCACACCCTATCTACTTCATCCGGGACAAACGATTACCGGACCTGGGTATCATCAGCGTAAAAATAATAATGTTATCACTTCACCAATTGACTACCAAATGACAGTATGGACCTACAGTATATCCCTGAGGTATGCCAGAGCTTAAAGAGAGAAGTCAGGAGTCTGCGATACCGATTTATACTTCCTGCCTTTGCTGAGCGAATAATCCCGAGAAAAAATTGCTTTATATACCAGTCCTATGTAATGGAGTAGAAACATCATCATATCATAGTTGTTATCGATTAGTTTGATAAAATCTAACATAACTGAAACTATAACAGTTATTATTGTAGGCCCTGATAATATCACCAGTTTCCAGCTATAATCCCGTAGTGCAACTAGTCAAATTGAATTGGAGGTAAAATATACATATTATTCAGATGAGCTTCTTTCCATTTAGACGGAAAATCGAGATATATTGACAACATACCCGGATTATTTTAATAGAATATAGATTCATCCCAACTATTGAAAAGTACAAAATAGTATAAATATATAAATGTTTAAATGAAATAAGGAACAGAAGTACACAAAAAAAACACAAGAAACATAAAGTTTCAATCAAACCTCCTCAACACGGTAGCATTTTTTTCAAGCATTTTTGATATTGAGATTGAGGGCAACTCAAATTGGTTATTATCAAAGATTCTGATGAGACCATCAGAATAAAGTAGGGTAATGAATATTTGATTTTATCTAAGCTATTTTGCTGATATTAATTGAAAATTGATATTTATCATTTTCTTTTCCATATATGGTCTCAGTTATTGTAGCGAGTCTTATTGCACTTTGCTCAATTAAAAGGAAGCTAGTATCATCTGCATATGAAATATTGCGTAATATTGAAAAAGTTATACATCAAATCATTGGCATAGGATAAAAAAACAGTGGTTCAAATATGATATGATCCCTGGGAACATCTTATCTCAAATTTCTGAGGACTCACTCCGTACACCCTGAATCGATACTTTTTGTGACCTGTCCTGCAGGTAGGATTTTATTATATGTGGAGCAACTCCACGTACTCCGGAACGTTATATTTTCAGAATAAGTAGATCGTGATTGACACAATGAAAACCTCTGGAAAAGTATATGAACATACTACAGATTTGTGGTTTGTTATCTACGACTGTTGATAACATTCCCACTTTCCACTCACTTTACTCTTGGTACTGCCGCCAGTGTACAATTTTCACTTAGTTCACGGTAGAGAAATCATAAACATTTTTATTTGGGGGTGCATTTAAACACGTGTTTGTGCAATGGTCACTCGAAAACTTTTTTACGTCCTTCAAGTCATTTACATTTGATTCGAAGTTATTTGCGGCCGACTCGTTCATTGTCATTCATTCATTATACGCGCACTTTCAACACTGAGCCTCTCTTTAACACGAAGCTTTTACCTGCTGAATCACAATATGAATGCCCTTTTGACGTGCCCCGAGAAATTCAAACTATCGCACTTTTTCATCACAGCGGTAAATTGGAATAATTGATACTGTCCTGACCAGTTTTTCCGATTCCTCCACTGCAACGCTGCACGTTGAACTCCTCCCCCATGCTCCAAGTCTATAGCTGATGTTCCATTCCTATTCAAGTTGAGTAAGTAACCCTCGTCAACCTCATACGCTCCCAGGTGTAGGCACTGGAGTTGCGCAACGTTATGCAGACTGAGATGATGTGGATGGAGTCTTTGTTCTCCCCCTGGCAGAATCTGCACTCTGCTTTCTCTACAAATCCCATTTTCCTCAGGTATTCCTTAGTTAGCGATGACTTGTTAGTATTCCTGTTAGTATCCTAAGTTTTTTTTGCTTAGAGTGATGCAGTTGGTAGATCTGTGTCGCTTGTCTGATCCTTGGTAGATCTGCCTATTATTTGGATTTTATGTATCTATTTTACTTTTGAGGTAAAGGTCCAGGTCCCAAGAATTCCCTTTTAGTTTTACGAGTTTATCCCTATTTCATTTCCCTTCACTCCGGTGTGCTTCGGAACACACAGAAGGTGACCTTATCTGGCCTGCTTAGTAAGATCAGTTTTTCAGATCATTTATATGAGAGAACAGCGCATTAATCCCTGCTTTACTCTAAGATGATCTCTAGTCTGCAGTAGTTCCTTTCGAAGTTGAACTCTGCGCATTTTTTTATATCACGTATTTCCGAATGAAAAATGCCCCGGGATTTGTACATACTTCCAGAGTATTTGGTTCGCTTCTATGCCGGTTCTATCTGCTGTTTCGAGCCTTCTGTGTACCATTCGATGACGTTTTTGTTCAACTCTGAAAAGGTGTTTTGGCCCCATTTACTTTTGCATCTCAGCATTGTCGTAAATTATTTCGCAAACCTGAACTTTGTGAGTAATACTGTTTTGATAATTGTTTGTCTGAACTATTTCACTTTAGAAAAATATATCGATTATTTTTTTTCGTGACTTTCTCAAAACTATTTCTTTTACCCTTTTCTTCTAAGAATCTGGGCACTCAGGAGCATAATCCAATTCCTTCTCTAGCATTGAAACACATTGAAGACAAAAAGAAATGAATTGAAATTTTATTAATTTCATATTTCAATGAAATAATGGTTCAATTTTCATTGAAATAATAGTTCAGTTTTCGTTAAGTTGATGCAACAAATGCAATTGTATTTCCAACATTGAGGAGGTTGAAAGATATATCCCATAAGTGACCAAAGGAAAGTACCCAATATGCATATTTCTCAAAGCGGAAATTCAATTTTCATTCTATAATATATGCCATTGGAGGGGTTATATGATTTTGTATGTTCCAATTTTGATGAAAGTTAAAAGAACATTCACATATTTCTGTTAGAGTTATTATAAACAACATAAAAGGGAATAAAAACTTGATTCAACTCGTTGTAAGAATGAATTATATAGTGCAAGTGTGTGAACACACAGATAAGTTTGATTAGTATTGTTTTAGCTTTGTATTATATTGGTTGAATTATTTGAGACAAAACCTTCCGAAAATTCCCACTTATTATGAATACTCGTTGTACAAATAAATTATATAGTGCAAGTGTGTGAACACACAGATAAGTTTAATTAGTATTGTTTTAGCTTTGTATTATTTTGGTTAAATTATTTGAGACATAACCTTCCGAAAATTATCTCTCCCGCCTGGTGCCTATAGCAGAATTCCAGAGTAGGCTTCGCCCGACTGTCTATACTTAACTATGAGCTATAGAATGAGGTAACTTGAAAAATTGCTAAAGAAATTTCAATCTTTTTTCAGATGTGTCTGAGAGTATTTTCCTTAACGTAACGGTTACGTCTATTTTAAAATCTAGTTTGTATGTTTTCAATATTGAAGTATACAATTCCAATTCATTCTCACTGTCAGATCCATAATTACTATCATTTCAATTATTCTAATTTTCTGTAAACTTGGAACACTCTGCATGTGTAGTTTCTCCATTTTTATTACCCACGTGGTCGATTGTTTTCTTTCAGTTCTCAGTACTAATATTCTTGATTTCCTGCTGGATTTTTTCCCACACTTTCAGCATATTTGAGAAAAGTATAACGCTTTTTTCACATTACGTTTCAACTGAGACCATAATTTTTGTATAAACAATTATACGGTGGCAAATGGAGGAAGGTATGATAACTTTTAAGTGCCGTTTGAACCACAATATTCATTTTGTTATTATTGTCGTATTCGAAACTTCTATTAGTTGATGTTTTTTATAGTATTTCTCGTGGAATAGATCTGATTCTAGAATGTCTTGAATAATGGGATTATTAGAATATATACAGGGATACAGGGATTCTTCTCGTTTTCTCGTTATCTGAAACAATCATAGGCACTGTTTGGCCTTATTTTTGATAAAATCGCTTTTTCAAAGAAAATCTCAAATAGTTTTGGGCCTGATAGTGCTTCCTTAATATTTCTACCACAGTGCAATATGCAAAATATTCAACCCCTATTATGTATACCACAAGTATTGGAAAATTCATTGGAGTTATCTGTCTAAGCTCTCCGAATTGAATGATAGCTATCAAACTACGTTTTATCCCCACAATGAATTTCATCATCTTTATTGCAATATTCCCCAATTTTCTCGATAAATACATTTCTCCATTTTATCAAACGTATGGTCTACATTATCGCTTGCCCTTTATTAACAGTTCTATATTTGAAGCCACGCTGTTTTTGAAATCTTCCAACTTTCTTCTTGAACATGAATTGAGCCTCCGATTTATCCATTACTATATGATACGTCACCTTCAATCTTACCTTTCTCTCTAGTTGCAATTTGAAGCAATTTATGTTTATACATAAAATAAATATTCGTGAAATACTGGTATTAGGAATTTCAAATAATATTCACAATTTCAATTTGGTTTTACAGGTAAACGTAAAAATGTTCTTTTTAATTTCAACCATAGGTACAAATATTTTCAACAATGTTCATGATCATAACTCAATAGGGTATATAAGTTTCTAACATTTCACTTATACTAAAATCAAAATCATAATTTTTTACCCATAAATATGAAAAATAAATCATGGTCAGTACAATCCAGGTCAACGGATCTTAGGCGTTAGGGAAAACTGTCGAAAGATTTTGTCTTGAATAATTTGTCCACTATGATACCATCTGCCTCCGTCAGTTATATCTGAGTTCCTTTTTTTACATTGCAGATAACAAGAAAGATACATCTAGAATGAAAAAACAACGTCGACACGTCTACCTAATACCAATTCTCATCATCGCTAAAATTATCAAAGTCATGATCCTTCTAGGCATGGTTTTTTCTGCACTTTTCGCAGTCAAGAAAGTTCTTATTGTTGGAGCACTGTTATTTCCCATTATGATAAGGAATATAAAAAATGCCTGCCATAAGGAGGAGCCGCATTACTACCCCTTAGAGACGACGAAGGGGGAGTTCGGTGGATGGTGGAAATGAAGTGGGAGATACCTAAGATAAGATTTTTTATTATTGTATTTATATACCTGTGATTATTAATAATGTTTCATAACGCTAGAAAGCATTGTATTGTTTTATTTTCTATAGAAATATTTTCCAGGACTCACGGTCACTTCTATAACATTCATGCACAGTGGCGAAATGATATATAGGGTGATTTACGTAGGCCGTGCATTGGAGGTTTTTTTAACCGACGAAATCTGAAAGGAGGAGGTTCTCTAGTCGACGCGTATATTTTTATTTTTTTATGTATGGCCACGCATAACTTTTCACAGAGCAGTTCGATTCCGATGATACTTTTTTTATTGGATAGGGTGTACTACGAAGTTGCTGTCATTTGAATTTGAACCTGAGGGTGGCCTAATGGAGGATATTGATGGTTCACCCTCTGAATTTTGGTCCGTTAACCGATTCTATCAGGCATAACTTTGTAGTGGGTTTTCCGATTTGGATGATATTTTTTTTATTAGATATGGTATACCTCATAGTTGATCATATCCCAATTTGGAATGAAATGATCCACCCCTATGGATATAAAAATATAGGGGAAGGTTTATTTTTCACTTGTGAACATTGGCACACATATTATATACAAAGTGATGAAATCAACCAACCAGCACTTTCAAAAATAATAAATATTATATAACAATAAATAGTTAAAGTAGATAATCATATTATTCAACTGTTAGTAGTTGAAGTATGCTAGGTAAGTATTTTGGAAATAATAAAAAAATATTAGATAGTAATTAGTAGATTTCAGCCACAAAAAAATTAAAAATAAAAACTTTATCACAAAAAATTAAACCGACGAAAAACTCAACTGAAAAGCAAAGAATTGAATAAAACTTCTTAGTTTTAATGATAATTGAGCTCCTAAACTAATGTGAGTAACTAATTTTGAGTCGGCGTCAAAAACAAACTAGCAATTGAATTAGGTGAAGCGTGAAATGTTGGCAGCGAGATGCACAGCGGCGTTTTGATTACTCCTTCAAAGTAATATGATCTTTTTTCGTCGGTTTGATTTTTTGTTAAAAAGTTTTCAACTTGCTGTTGGATAAAAAATTTGAAATCTTGTATGCTGTCATGATTGATCATGTTCCTACCTGAAATATTTTTCAGCCCTACAGCTATACATGGTGTTCCAAAAGTCGGTATCAACTTTTTTATTTTGAATGGAAAACCCACATTATTTTTCACTCAGTTCCATTCGCCTTCCAATTCTGAGTTCAGACAACAACGTTAAGACAACTTATCTAGGATAGTTTTTGAAGAAAATAATCGTAATAGTTTACAAAAAAAAAACTTGCAAACCGTTCAGAATTTGGAAACCAAATATTTTGTGCAGTAAGCTGGAAGGCGGGGCTTACTCCTGATATCCCGTGGAAGATCTCTTTTGGTACCATAAGGGCGCAGGCGATTTTCAAATGTCGCATTCGAAAATTGTCGAAAACTGAGTTTCGTTAAAGGACACCCACAATTTTTTTCGACACCATTTGGAAGGAAGCATCCCCCTCACTTAACCAATCGAGTTATTCAACAATAAAATTACTAATGAAAGAAATAAAATTACTGATAAAAAACCTTTTTAAAGACAAGCAGAGCAAAAAATTGTCTACAAATTTTTTCGCGAACTTTTTCTTCTATCTACAATAGTTTTCGCACAGTAGATAGCCAAACGAAATTTTTTTACATACGGGGTGTTAGTGAATGAGTGCGACAAACTTCAGGGGGTGATTCTGCATGAAAAAATAATTACAGTTTGCTATATAACTTTTGTCCGCAATTGCTTCGTTTTCCGAGATACGGGGTGTTAAAATTTTCCTCAAAAACTGACTATTTATTTATTGCTCTGAAACTGGTCGAGATATGCGAATGAAATTCGATGAGTTTCAGGAGGTGGTTATTGCGCATTTTTTGACATGCAATTAAGAATTTTATGTCCATAACTGGCGCGCATACGGGTAATGATCTCAATTATTTTGAAGGAAAAATGGTACGCCACTGAGATATTTCAAATAAAAAATCATTTTTAAAGTACTTGTTCAATTTTTGACAAAAAATTTCGACTGCCTGTTTTTCGTATAGGGCGCCGTTTTTATGCAAAAAATAAAACATCTTAACGCGTATTTGGCATTACTTTAATACATTTCAAGTACCGATGCTAGTAGGCTACTGTCAACATCCTGTTAAATACGAATATTTCAACGAAATGTCAAATTAGCGTTTCTTCATTTTCAAGCTTTTAGTTTGATATAACATTGATGATAATAAGTAATTAATTTTTCTTTTATCGAAAAGAATGGAAAATTATACAAATGCGGAATTGTCAGACATGCATTTTGTCTATGGTCTATGGAAATGGTCGACAAGCTCGACGATTGTATGCTGAGGTGTATCCAGGATGTAGGGTACCCCATCACACAATATTTGCTCGTCTTCACCAACGTTTGCGCGAAAATGGTACATTTAAGAAACAAACGGCTGACTGCGGGCGCCCTCGAGAAGTACGAACTGTGCAACTAGAAGAAGCAGTTCTCGAGTAAATTGCCAACATACTGAATGTAAGCAACTTCACTGTATTTGAAATTCCTAAAGAACAGCGGTTGTATCCGTTTCATATTCAAAGTATGCAAGCTATACTACCTAGAGACTTTTTTCCGCGCCTAGTTTTTTGCCATGGGATTCTCCATCAAATCGCTCAAATTCCTAATTTTTTAACTGATGAGGCTGAGTTTGGACGACAGTGTAAACAAAATTTCCATAACAGTCACCTATGGGCTGAGGAATATCCGCATGGAATCTTTGAAGCTCATTTTCTGCATCAATTTCAGTAAATGTATGGCTTGGGGTACTTGAGATCATTTATATTTTCACCCACAACGACTAACAGGCGACTCTCACCTTAATTTCTTACTGGAAGAATTAACTGTTATTCTTGAAGAAATTCATGCATGATGGTGCACCAGTCCATTTCAGCATTGTTGTACATAATCACTCAGATACAGTATATCCAAATCGTTGGACAGGTAGAGGAGGTACGGAACATTGGCCTGCTCGATCTCCGGATTTGAATCCTCTAGATTTTTTCATTTGGGGTTCTCTTAAGTTATCAGTTCATTCCACTTCCGTCGAAAATGTTGAACAATAGTGACTAAGGTTTATCTTTCAGTCGCAGATGATTCCACATCTGATTTTATGAACATCCTGTTTATATTTTCAACAAATCAATTCACCAAATTTCATTTGCATATCTCGACCGGTTTCAGAGCAATAAATAAATAGTTCGTTTTTAAGAAAAACTTTAACACCCCGTATCACGGAAAACGAAGAATTTGCGGACAAAAGTAATATAGCAAACTGTCATTATTTTTTCATGCAAAATCCCCCCCTGGAGTTTGTCGCACTTATTCACCAACACCCTGTATAATGAGACAAATGTACGGAACAGGTAAATTAAGTGGATTGTGTAGAGGAATTAGATGAAATATTAGAACCAGGCTAATCAAAAATAAGAAGAATAAAATAAATGAGGTACATTAGTAATGCATTTCAACTATTACAATGTTCATCACATGAAGAAATCAAAATAAATATTATCGATTATGTGGAGAAATATTCAAAAAAAAACATCAATAACATTCATTATTCTTGAAAAAAATATAACATGTTTTTCCAAATAATTTCGAATTTTCCTTCGGGCTTTAAACTCCCCAGCCCTCTCAAAATCACTCCACAGTTCTGCCGCATTCACCCTGACTATTATCCTTCATCCCTTAATTACCTTTGCCTGCCTTCAACCCTCCCCCGGCCCCCGTTCATCGTGCCACGATTTTCTATTTCTCTGCTCCTCGTTTACCTTTCCACTGTTCTTGTTCCTTATCTCAGTCTCATTGTTTGTAAAGAATGTTCGTGCCCAGAAAGTAAAAATATTGTAGTTAATCGAATTATGCTGATTACCAAATATAAATCGGATGTTACTTCAGGTCGAAGGAAAATCAGGTTAGTTGCGAAAGGATATCCTCAAGTACGGTACTGACTTTCATGAAACTTTTGCTCTTGTTGTTCGAGCAAATTCTATAAGAATATTGATAGCGTTATCAGTAGAATATGGACTGGTTGTATACTGAATTGATGTGGTAACAGCTTATCTCAATGGAAAGTTAGTTAATGGAAATACTGGACAATTTTTCTAAATTACTTGATTTGGAAATTTCAAGGATAAAGTTTGTGAACTACAAAAAGCATTATATGGATTACATCAATCTGGAAGAATTGGTACAAGAGACTAGATCATGAACTTCGAAAAATGGAACTCAAATCATTAAAAACTGACCGATGAGCATATTTCATGTGGAAAGGAAATTATATCATGTTGGTTACTATTTATGTTGATGATATCCTCATTTCAATCAATAATATACATGAAATGGAGAAAATAAAAATAATTTATAGAGAGTTTTCGAAATGAAAGACATGGGCCCAATGACTGATTTTTTGTCAAAGTCAAGATAAAACAAAATAACAATATGTCAGAAACATTCCGTAGACAGTATTCTGGAGAGTTTTGGGATGGAAGAATGCAAACCAATAGTAACCCCACTTCATGAGAATTCGGAACTAATGTATACGAAAGAGAAACCTGATGAAAAAATGGAAAATTATATCCATATCAGCCTCTAATAGGATCTTTGATGTCTTTGACATAGCCTATACCATCAGTAAGCTGAGTCAATTCATCACGAATTTCAATTAGGAACACTGGAAAGCGGCCAAGCGAGTTTTAGATATTTGAAAGGTCAGCTTGATTATGGACTGACTTACAGGAACAAGGAAAAAACTGATTGCTCATGCTGACTGGAGATCATGTATCCAAGACAGACGTTCCTGTACTGTATTTAATTTCAATTATGGCACATAAGCAAAGAACAGTCACCTCATCGATCATCGAAGTGGAATACATGGCTCCTACAAAAGCTGCGGAAAAAGCCCTGTAATGAAAAAATGTCTTCAAAGAATTAAGTTTTCCTGAAGAAAGAATTACAATCATGAATTATAATCAAGGGACACAATTCAGTGTTCAGTATATCACTCGAAAACCAAACATATAGAAGGCATTATTTTATGAGGAAAATAGATAGCAGTGATGTGATTGACATTGACTACCTGCCTTCCACCAAAATGGTGGTCGACATTTTCACAAAATCAATGTATGGTCCTGTGAATGAGTTATTGGAAAATGAAATGGACATATTGGAGATAAGCTGAAACTTTGAGGGGGAGTGTTGGAAATGATCAAAGGTGTTATAACCTGCACACTTGACACCATTGATATAAGCCTGACAGTTGTTGATTTGAAAACCCTTCACCTGAAAGCCATTGTTATGAGCTGACACCATTTTCATCTATGATATGATAGTTATACGGTCAACCGATCTCTGTAAGTTATTTGTATAGTAGTGACCCCCAATTTACACTTAATCTAGATGTAATCACCAAGTGTATAAAGGACTAAACTGGGTGTAAATAAGTTAGAAAAATCCACCGGAGATTTTGTCTAGCGGCTGACAAAATCATCTCCCTATATAAAGATGTTATTAATTCAGAGAGAGGTAGTCGTTTAAATCGTGCACTTCGCCAGTCTAGTTGAGGGTAATCAAATCACTCCTAAATCAAACAAAACTATATCAATTCAAAGGTTTTTTCGTTACACAAAAAAGGAAACAATTTCCCATACAATCTTCAGTAATTCCATAGTTTTTTCATTAAAATCAAATACACATTGTATAAACTATATGACACCTACATCCAGTTATACCACTATCTGATATTTTTTTTATTCAAACAAACAAACAAAGTGATAAGAGAAAATATTGATAAACAAGTATCATTCCAATTAAACTGTATGAACGTTTTATAAAGTCATTTCAATTTTTCCATCAACTCGATGAATCGTAGTGAATCACAAAACTAAAAATAACTAATAAAAAACCTTTTTAAAGACAAGCTTACATTCAAGCCGTGTACTGAAACGTATAATATGAGTTTAAGTTATCGCTGACAATGATTGAATTATTTTTTGTTGAATTATTCGGTTTCAAAAAGCTTGTCGCGCGAAGTATTCAGAAACAAAGGTTGGGCAATGATTGGTTAGTAAGTATCAATTTTATTATAATTCGTGCGACAAGCTTTTTGAAACCAGATAATTCAACGAGAAATAATTAAATCATTGTCAACGATGACTTAAACTTATTTTATAAGTTTTAGTACACGGCTTAAATAGAAGCATTTCTTTAAAAATATTTTTTATTGGTCATTTCATTTTATGCGTTTTAGTTAGTTCGCCTCAATCTGTTTATTCCTAATAGAGCATCGTTATTACAAGGTCACTTTCCTGTAAATTTTGAGACGGAAAAAATCATGATCTCCGACCCCAGAAACTCCCACACACAAATTTTGAATTCGCCATATTAAATTTATGAATTTTGACAAAAAATTCATAATTTCCGAACCTGAAAATCCTCACATACCAATTTTGAATGACATATGACCATAATCAGAAAACATGTT
Source organism: Gonioctena quinquepunctata (assembly GCA_018342105.1). Taxonomy (NCBI): domain Eukaryota; kingdom Metazoa; phylum Arthropoda; class Insecta; order Coleoptera; family Chrysomelidae; genus Gonioctena; species Gonioctena quinquepunctata. The sequence goes on from JAFIRS010002712.1 coordinate 121,941, forward strand.
CCTCATCTTGGGGCCTCCATTTCAAATTTATCAATTTTGACAAAAAATTCAAAATCTCCGACCTCGAAGTCCGCCGCATACCAATTTTGAGTCGAATCGGACCATAATTACAAAACTCGTACGCCGTCTTGGAGTCGCCATCTTGAATTTATGAATTTCGACAACAAATTCATAATTTCCGACCCCGAAAATCCCAACTTACCAATTTTGAATCAAATCGGACCATAATTACAAATATCGTCCGCCATCTTGAAGCCGCCACTTTGTTTTTTTCTCTAACAAAAAATCCATAATGCATTGTCACCGGAATAATGAACACCTGCCATATTTCAAAACAATCGGACAACTAGAAGTTGGTCAAAATTCACTTGCAAGATTTGACCCAAACTAACAAACGAACGAACTAAGAAGTGAAATTAAATAAAAGCTTGTAAACATTATGGGAGTTCATCCCAGATATGAATTCATATTAACAATAATTTTTCAAAATACTTTGAAAGTTTGGGTCAGGTTTTTGTCTATTCGTGTGATTCTGAAAGCTGCTTCTGGATCAGCAAAAAATCATTGCCATTAGTGTCCCCAAACCCTGCCTTTGGAGGCCCATTTAATTTTTAAATGCTTCTTGAATATATTTCTTTCTCTCTTTCGTTATTTGTTATTCTTGGTACTGGTCTCACTTGCCATTTGTCAATACTTAATCTGTAAAAAAGATGTAGTAGTGATCCAGATAATCCAATCCTAGCATGAAAGATTGATAATCCAAATCTCAGAGTTTCGGGAATGACTTCCTCTCCTTTGCTCAAACTGCTGAAGTCTTCGGAGGTTAGTCCACTAATGAAGCACCTCATAGTGGAGGACGTATTGGTCGCTGAATTGCAAGTATTGGCGTTCACCACTGTTGGTAGCAGAATGTGTGTAATCCCAAGTATCCCAGAAGCAGTCGGTATTTCAGTTTTTTTTTAAATCCTCACCTCATTTGTTACATTTGTAGTCTCCATAAAGAAACGTATCCTCATTGGTCTGCAGTACCTTGGAGACGATGGCACTGGATTCTGCCATATGGTTCTTTTCTGTCCATGAGTATCTATTTGTAGTCGTAGCGCAACAAGGAAACTTTGGAATATATTTGCATCAGTATCTGCGTTATTTTCAAACTTTTCCTAGGATTGTGTTTGCTGGAATTCATTACAGCCCTATTTTATGACAAGTTCCAAGTTTCTATGACTTCTTCCAAATACTTACACAACCGTGAAGGAAGTATGGTCGAGTAAAATCTACTTCCACAAAGATAGCCAGGCACACAGATGGTGTGTACTTTTTTATTTTTTTGTTTTTCTGAAGAGATCGTCTTTCGGAACTTTGTAGCTCTTGTCGGCGTTAAAGTTATATCTTTTATAATTTTTGACATGTCGTTATTTCCATCAGCACGTTGACCCATTTGAGCAGCATAGGTTAACTCTGCAGGTAACTGCTCCCTCAAATCTTTTGTTTTTCTTCTTTTACTTCTGTCTCTTGATTCGACGAATGGTTTCGTTGGGTTCTTTGTAGTCCAAATGCCAAACCTAAGCGAATTGTAAAGCCATTGTATACTGACAAAGAACAGCTCAAATGAACGTACGTGACGAGACGATTCATTTTTAACAGCCAGCGCCTCCGTGCGTAGCGATGTAAAAGAGGCTTGAGGGAGCTGGGATATAAAATGTTAGTTGAAGTAGAACCAGAAATCTAAGAAGGTCGTAAGTCAATATTTGCCGAATATTACCTATTGTTCGAAATATAGATAAGCAATAAAAGTGTGTGTCCTTCCAAAGGTTCCCAGGACCGGATTAAAATATCTCATAAAATAGTTTGGCATTTTAATAATGGTGGGCTCTCTATTATCTTTGGCTCTTGTTGACAGTTTTGTATTTACATTTATTTGACAATAAAAAATCTTGTGAGGTTGATTTAGAACCCTTGGTAAGGATATGTTTAAATGTGTGTAATTAATAAAATTTACTTGCCTGGCCACAGACTCTCAGTACTAATGGGCTATTAACGAGATTATAGCGATAATGGTCTATTTACGGTAACAAAATAGATTACTTACCAGATTTTGAAAACAAGACTGTTTTGAGAACTGACAGTTTCCAATTTCAGAAATGAAAAGGGGGAACGTTAAACAACATTTAGTCATTACCTACCTGATATTCCGTTGTGTCAGTTGTGTCTATTTTGAAGTATGTATTCGATTTTTGTGTGGTGAAAAATATGGCGTCCATGGGCTCATCCTGAAGCCAGTACTTCAACTGGTGGTCGTAGTACCACTTGTCGACAAATGTTACACCCTCATGGGAAACAAATTACATTAAATGTTTATACTTCCCTTCTGGAACGTGGAATGTCAATCAATCAATCGATCAATCAAAAATATACTTTATTGTCGAAGATATTATCTTATAGACAAAGCATGTAAATATATACGGTCACAAATGTAAACAGTTAAACAATTCAAGATTAATATAAAAATGAGATTTTAATTAAACTGTAATAGAAATAAATTAATTTAAAATAATAAAATATTAACAAAATACTATAATATCAGTCATATGAAATTTGAATATAAATAAAATTTGAATATACAAAATCACATTTACAAACAAACAAACAAATTCAAAACATACAAATACTAAAATTAAAATTAATACCGGATACCCGGATACAAAATACTTGGGACAATTGAATAGCTACAGTACGTCATTATAATACTCCTGCAGGTTATAGTGAGCCTTCTGTAAAAGGGCTTCTCTCACATTTTTTTAAAACTTCTTTAGGCAAGTTGCGTTTCTGTAGGCTTCTGGCAAATGATTATAGATTTTTCTGCTTTCATATATTATTGAGTTTTCAGTTAGGCAGGATTTTGGTAAGGGAATACAACCTTTGTTTCTTGTCTCATATTTTCTCATTTCAGTCAGATTTGAAGTAGTGGCGCATTTCTTATGTATCAGGCATACAGTTTCCAGTAAGTACAGACAACAGAGGGTTAACATTTTTTGATTGATGAATAGTGGCTTGCAGTGATCACGGAACTGAGCTCTACACATATATCAAATTGCTCTTTTTTGGAATACAAACACCGAGATGAATAAATGATCAATATATGAACCCCAAAATGCAATACCATACCTCAAATGGGATTCAATTAAAGAGAAGTATACCAAGTGTCCAAGGAACAAGCTATGCAAGAAAGTGCTTCTTTAACAAAAACACCGTATTCCACAGTATTTATAATAGTAAGTAACCCTATTTTGAAAAGAAAGAAACGAAAAGACTCTGGTGGTTCAAGGAAACTTGATGGCTGTGATGTAAATATAATTCGAAGAACGATATATGCCCTGTATAAAGAGCAAATTATGCCTACATCATATATTTCAATGCAACGGCTTGAAAATAATGAAACTGGTATCCAGTGTTGCAAAGAGACATTAAGGAAGTATCTTTTACAAAACGGATTCAAATTTAAAAAACTCACTACTAGCAGAAAAATCATAATGGAATCTGTGCGCCTTAAGAAATGGAGATTTGAATATTTATTGGCAATAAACGAATTTAGAGAATATGGCAGAACAGTAGGGTATTTGGATGAAACTTGGTTCGATACACACGATATTTCAATCAAAAGTTGGGTAGACTCATCTGACTTGTGCCAAACTAATGCTCCGTCTAATGAAGGAAAACGCATTACGATAATTCACGCAGGAACCGAAAATGGTTTTATACCAAATGCGTTGTCTTTATCGGCAAAGAATATTAAGGACTCTTCAGTCAATTATCATGATGATACTACAGCCGAATTATTTGAAGACTGGTTTCAAAATAAACTCATACGAAATATTCCACCCACAGTCGAAGACTAGATAAAGCACCATGTTCAAATGACACCAAAGCCATTATACAAGAATATATGTTAAATAATGATATGTATTATGAGAAAAAGTACACAAAAAACAGTTACTGGAAGTTTTACGCAGTTATTCGATAAAAAAGAAAAAAATTTGTGATTCATTGGCTGAAAGCTTGGGACATACGGTGCTCAGACTTCCTCCTTATCACTGTATGTTTAACCCAATGGAACATATATGGCATCAGCTTAAGTCAGCAGTTCGAAGAAATAATACTTCTCCAACCCTAAGTTCAACTGTGGTAGCTCTTATTCAAACAGAAACTGCAAACATTCCTGATAGCAGCTAGGCCAAGTGTGTTTCTCATATTAAATAGGTGGAGAAGTCATATATGGATATAGAAAAAATGCCCAAAGAAAAGTTTATTATCAAATTGGATGACGACAGTGAAAGTGAAACTGATCTTCGTGAGTAATTTTGTTTATAAATACCTTTTATCGAGAAACTGAACTTATTATAGAGTAAAAGGTTGGACATTCTACATTAATAGGTATATCATATATTATTATTATAAATATATATATATATATATATATATATATACAGTGTGACCCATTTGAAATGGAACCACCCCTGTAGAATACGCATTTTTTAATCATTCTCAAAAAATATTGTATTATTGAGCATCAAAAACTATATCTTGACACAAATTTTCATAACTTTAGTTTCATTTCCAAGGCACTCTATGGTTTTTTTTCTTCGTCAAAAACGGCAAAAGTTAATTAGGCAATTTTTGTTTTGAAATTTTAATACACCACTGGATTTTTAGTCATTATAAAAGTAAACCATGGAAATTTCATAGAAAAATATTGGTTAACAACGAAGTTACAACAACTTCAATTTTGGAAACAAAGTATTTGATTCTAATTTTTATTTAGATTATAGACATATTTAAAATCTGGCAACACTGGCTATACAAAGTAGAACACCAGTGAACTCGTACAGCGAAAATCCGAAGTCAATAGCTCATTCCGTTCTACAGTTATAACTCCTGAAAGTATGGTAATGTGAGCGATTTGTGGTGGAAGCGATTTTGTAATAAAAATCTGACTACGTCACTGGATTTGCAATTATATTCCCTTAAAATAATTCATTTAAGCTTAGGTTATAAGTGTATTCGAAAATAACAGAAAATTAAAAATTCATTTTCAAGTTATGCAGTCTTCCATAGCCGATAAAAACGAAATGAACCGAATCAAGTTTTAAAGTATCAAAATTATTCATTGAATGATAAAACAGAAAGCAGGACAAAAAATATTTCTTTTAAATTCTGCAAAACTCAATTGAAACAAGCTTTCAGAGAAGGTATCAATAATTTGAGGAAAGGTGAACTAATACATTAGGCATAGGTATTGTACTAAATCAATAGTAGGCTGTGATTTAGTACACCACAAATCGCTCACATTACCATACTTTCAGGAGTTATAACTGTAGAACGGAATGAGCTATCGACTTCGGATTTTCGCTGTAGAAATTCACTGGTGTTCAACTTTGTATCGGCAGTGTGGCCAGATTTTAAATATGTCTATAATCTAAATGAAAATTATAATCAAATACTTTGTTTCCAAAATTGAAGTTGTTGTAACTTCGTTGTTAACAAATATTTTTTCATGAAATTTTGATGGTTTTCATTTTTAAATACTACGAATCCAGTGGTGTCAAATTTGAAAACAAAAATTGCCTAATAAACTTTTGCCGTTTTTGACGAAGAAAAAAACCATAGAGTGCCTTGGAAATGAAACTAAAGTTATGAAAATTTGTGGCAAGATACAGTTTTTGATGCTTACTATCAAAATTTTTTTTTCAGATTGACTGAAAAATGCGTATTTTACAGGGGTGATTCCATTTTGAATGGGTCACACTGTATATATATATATATATATATTATTATCATATATTATATATAAATAAACAATTCTCAATTATATTCGAACGATTTTTTCTAATAATTATCTTAACCCAATATTATTATACCTACCTATAAAACAGAATTTAATGGCTAGGGCAGGTACAACTCTGCGTAGAATCCACCGCCTGCTGATAACTCAAGTGGTTGGTGCTTTTCTTAGATTTCTGGTTCTACCATATTCAGGTGTTCTACAGAGGGGGTTTGAGTGATGTTTTGATATTAATACTCCTCTGTGCGATGGCCTCTTCGCGGAATATCGATCTGACAGCGTTTTATTTTGACAACGCTGCGAGACCGCTTCCTACTGCAAACCGCCACAATCAATGATAAATAGGTACTTAGGTACCTATTTGAATAAATAAAGTAATGCTTCATTTTATTTCAGTTAGCCCTTCTCAATGCTTACCGTAATGCCACCGCCAATCGTTCTTCGCAGGAAATAGCCTCTCGATAATTCGTATCTTATTTTTCTATATCTTCTTCATTGATATCATGAGTCCATTTTGAAGTTACATTACTTGATGAATAATACTCACCTATTAAAGCCAACAATAACGACATTTCTTCTTCATCAGAAAAAAGTATGGTATTCTCCATATTTTTTCTTTCTTTATCAATATCATAAGTCCATTTTCATTTCTTCCTTGGAGAAAGAACTGAGTAAGGACAAAAGTTACATTACTTGATAAATAATACCTACCTCATTCGTCTTTCATCCTCAGCCAAAGCCAAGAATAACAACATTTCTTCTTCATCAGAATTTTTTTTTAGGAACAACTGGTACGTGACACTGTTTATCGCACCGCTAGCGAACTATTCGTATCGTGTCGGTGTGAACCTTGAAAAAAAGACGTTTCCACAATAAATGCGATTTTATCGCCAAAGATACCGCTACCGCCATATCGTGCCAGTGTGGGGGATCCTCAAGCGTAAAATGAAGACAGCGGGATGCACGGCGGCGTTTTTTTTCACAGAATTTTAATGATCTTCGTTGATTGTTTGTTTGGCGCCGACTCAAAATTGGTTACTTATATTAATTTAGGAGCTCAGTTATTATAATGACTAAAGAAGTTTATTTAATTTTGTGCTTTCCAGTTTCTTTTTTCCTCGGTTTAATTTTTGTTAAAAAGTGTTTATTCAAATTGCGTTGTGTCGTAAACTATATGTCAAATTCTAAATCAATTGAATGAGTGGAAGTGGATCCAACTTCAGTTGTGAAAATTCTTAAAAATGCTAAAAAAGTTGTAGATTTTGCTTTGTTTCAAGTCTGACACTCCATCAAGGAATTCAATAGATTTGTATGTGATTTTCTCAATACTTGCGGTATATATTCTCCATGAGAGATATTGAAAATAAAAACACAAAACTTACACAGGGTTGCCTGCAGAAATCATTCAATACGGAAAATTCTGTGACATTGTTTTCCTTGCAGGTGGAGAAAAATTCGCCCCATCGGGGTCCTCTGAGGATAACGAAAAAGCAAGAATACTTTATCAAAGGATGAACTTCACCCAAACTATGAATACAATAAAATCAGATTCATCTACCCAAGAACCGAATATGATGAACGTTATGGCCACTGGAGCGTCTCAGCAACCTCCAAAAATAATGAACCCCACGCAAATGAAAACCAACATGGACAAAATTATGAGTATTACAGAAGTGACCCCCAATATGGACAAAATGAGGAACCAGCTAATAATTCCTATAATGATCATAATGAAGCTTTATGTGTTCAAACTCTCAGTAGTGATGTTTATTTTGATGTATCTCATGATGATGTCAATGTCATCCATGTGAAATGAAAAATAATATTCATGGAATGGAAATATCAAATCAAGTTCGAATGGAATCTATGGAGGAGTTTACGCTAATGGAAGACAGAATGCACTATTCGTTGACAGATTTATTAAATTGAAATAGCATATTTCTTTACAATATTCACGATGCTCTCATAATAAGGCGGGTTTCATACCTATTCTTTATTATCAACTGATATTGAAAACTGTACTGTGATTCCAAAAATAAACCATTTGTAATGCATAAATAGATAATGTATATCTCTGTGAAGACTGGCTAGTCGCAATAAAAAAATTGCACACGTAACCCCTTCAACACACTTACTCACTTCACACCTATATGCGCATTTCGATAACTGAGTTAGGTTAACTACCCTGCCGTGTAGGAATTCTATACAGTTCGTTGTTTCCACCAACAAAATTATAAATAAAAAAATATCAAAATAAATACCATATTTTTTTTTAGAGAAATGCACCTTTTATGGCTTTAAACCTGATATAACGCGAAGTGATTAGCCAAACCACTTCTTCTCCATAGAGTAGGAACTGACACCAAAGTAGGGTGATGTAACACGTAACCCTTCGGTTTGAGTTGCATTAAAACATTCCAGAAATAGGAAAGAAAAACACATGATACTTTCATGTACTGCACCATGTTTGGTAATTATCAGGATAATTCTGCGATGTGAACACTCATAAACACAAATCAAACTGAATCAATCTATGGAATTAATTTACATACGATACAATTCAGAACTTATATCCGAGCTCCCATACACCCACTGACTTACATTGAAACAAATGTTCGTTCAACGAAGCGATTGCTGTGAGTCATGACGTACGGCTTTTTCGTGCTTCATTCAGTAGCGTATCGTCGGACGTTTTGATGAAAAAGATTTCAATGGGCCTTCTCTAAAATTTTGCAGAGGGTTTCCCATATGCTCCAAGAAAAAACTTATTAACCACTATTAGAACTTAAGTATTGGTAAATCAAAAAAAGCACCCGTATTGGGGACTGGGAATGAGTTTGATTGTCACTAGGACAATAAGACCCTGACACTGTTTAATTGCCATAATGAAACTGAAATTCTAATATAAAGTAGTGCTACCTACTATCAAATCAGGTACTTGACACAAAGTTTTTGCCTTAAAAGTATATTTTGATTGTTGTTGTTCTCGGTTTTATTTGGTACTATCAATTGATTTTACTTATTGTTATTCAACATCGTCATTGTAGTCATTGTGGTTATGAAAATACCCTTTTAATATTATTCAACCATACATTTATGACAAGAAATGATGTTATATTCACAATATTAAAATGAACATACAGTTGATGACTTCACCACTCACAGCAATGAAATTGATTACTTACCTCAAATAATTATTTTGCTTGGAAAATTCCAAAAACAAGATTTTGCAAAACTATGGTGTCAAATTGAAACTAGAGATTTCCTCTGAAAAAATGAGTAGTACTCATTATTTCTTCACAAAGGTGCTAAGATGCATGCAGAGCAAGAGTATTGAATTGAGTGAAGTGTTTTGAAAGCTTTTTATCCAACACTACAGAATTCAATATTTTTATTGGGGTCATTCTTTCAACTCCAACATGCTGAAAATATCTGCAAAACCATTTTTTTTATGTTCTGGTTCCCACGAAAAGGGATATCCTGTAATGTTCAGAGAACATCGTGGGAACCAAGGGAAAGAAGGTAGGAGTTGGTGTTCTGCTTAAATTTCTGGAGGTTGTATGCCTCGGGGAACACCTCCCTAGGCAATGAGTTCCAAAGCCTCGCTGTTCGTTGGATGAACGAGTCTTTGGAAAGTGATGTTCTGCAGGTCTCCAAAGTGACCACGAAGGGGTGTGATGACTGAACTTGACGGGTTAGTCTCGAAGAGACTGCCAAAGCAGGAACGATTGTTGATATTTCAGAAGAGCATCGCCCATGAAAATATCTATAAAATAGAGACAAATCGTCAACTTTTCTACGGTGTTCCAGACAAGTGAGCGAGTTTGTAAGCGAGGCACCACCGACGAGACGAATTGCCCTTTTTTGGACAGAATCCAATAGCCTCCGGATATGTTTAGGTGCCGCGCTCCAAATATGGGAACAGTATTCCAGGACAGGTCGGATCTGTGCCTTATAGATCATAAGCAGCTGGGTGGGGGTGAAATAGCTCTTGGCACGAAACAAAAAACCAAGTTTTTGGGATGCACTTTTGGCAATGGACCTCACGTGATTTTCTCAGGAAAGGTTATTGCTGATAGTAAAAGCAAGCATCGATATGGATGACTTCGGTGGTATGGTTACTCCTGACAAAGTTATGTTAGGCACAGTGAGATCGACTTTTCTAGAGAGAAGACATGCTTGTGTTTTGTTTGCATTGGATTCTACCAAGTTATTAGATCCCTACTCGAGAATTGTTGCTAAGTCCATATTTATATTATTAACATTTCTTCCTCGTTCATTTCTGCTTTCACGGGCTGATATAGGGGCCCTGGAAGAGAAAGCGGTATGGAGGGTACTATCATCGGCAAAGCTGTGTACTGGACATGAAGTTGCTTTCAACAGGTCGTTGATGTGAAGTAGAAATAGTGTTGGTGCGAGAATAGATCCTTGCGCAACACCAGCATTTATGAGTAGAGTGTCAGATGAAACTCCATCGACCACTACATGGAGAGACCTGTTTGAGAGGAGACTAGCAAGCAGAGAACACAGCTGAGGGGGCAAGCCATAAGACGGAAGCTTGGCGAGGAGTCCCTGGTGCCAAACTCGATCGAACGCCTTGGAGATATCTAATGCCACAGCTAAAGTTTCTCCATACTTTTCAATAGATAGCTGCCATATATGTGAGACGTAAGCGAGCAGGTCACCAGTTGATCTCTGATGGCGGAAGCCATATTGCCTATCGTTGACAATTCCTGAGTCTTCCAGATATTTCATGAGATCGATGTTGATGGCTTTTTCCATGACCTTTGAAATAATAGATAGCAGTGCGATAGGTCTGTAGTTGCTAGGTAGGGCCTTTTTGCCTCTTTTAGGGACTGGCTGTACTCTTGCAATTTTCCAATTGGACGGAAATACCCCCAAATTGTAAGAGTGGTTGAACAACTTGCAAAGAACAGGTGTTAGTTCGGGGGCACATTCCTTGAGAACAATCGGCGGGAATCCGTCAGATCCACTGGCTTTGTTGGTGTTGAGACCCAGCAAAATCTTTCTGATAGTACGTTGGCGAAAGGTGATCTCGGGCATATGACTGTCAATAGGTGTAATGTTCGGGGGTTGTTTTCCCGATGAATCCAGAGTGGAATTTCCAGCAAATAGGTGCGCAAAGATATTGGCTTTTTCCTGGGCAGTCGTTGCTAGTGTTCCATCTTCTTTGGTTAGAGGAGGAAATGAGCTGGAAGTGAAGTTTCTTCCCACAGCTTTGGCGAAAGACCAAAATGAACGGGATCCGTTAGGACATTCAGCAAGTTTTGATCTTATTTTGGCATTGTGGGCATCTTTTGAGCATTCTATTGTCTCTTTGCATATGCCTCTAGCCTCGACATATGCTGCTCTGGTCTCAGGGCCCGGATTTTTCAGCCATCGATGGTATGCTGCCTGTTTGGAAGCCACAGCTCTAGAGCAGTTTCTGTTAAACCAGGTCTTATCGGATGATGTTCTTATTTCGGTATTCGGTATGTAGGTTTGCATCCCCAACATGATGATTTCAGAAATTGTCTCAGCACATCGTGTTGGATCTACTGAAGAGAAACAAACTCTCTTCCATGGAAACGCTGAGAAAAACATACGAAGACCTTCCCAGTCGGCCGAATTGTAATGCCACATGAGACGGGGTGGTATTGTGCAGCTCGATGGTAAATGGAAAGAGCATGTTGTGGAGATGAGGGTGTGATCAGAGTTTCCAAGTGGCGCACAAACTTCTATTCTATACGGGTCAGGATTGGTGGTGAGGAAAAGATCTAGTGTATTGGCAGACTGGTTGTTGACATCAGGGATGCGGGTTGGTAGCTCGACCAGTTGTTCTAGACCATGAGTGATGGCGAAGGCCTTGGCTTGACGACCCGCATCATTTGTTTTGTTAGAGAATTTGAGCCAGGCAGCGTTATGTACATTAAAGTCTCCCATGATTATGGTTTCAGCTGTTGGATGGTTCTCCTGAATGTAGTCCAGGTTTGAGATATAATAGCAGCCCCATTCAATAATCAAAATAAATCTGGATTCGTGTCAAATCAATACCATGGTTGAGAAACATCCTGTAATTTTTTCCAAATGGAAATGTTGAATACAATGTTACAAATATTTGATGATGTAACAATAATTTCCGATTGCACTATAACTTTTACTATCCTCGTGGATAATTTTGCTAGGATTTATTGCTCAAATACATTCACTTTGCTTCAACTATTTCCAATGAAAAAATCTCCCTGAAACTTTCAAGATGCAGAGTCTAGAGTTCGAACAATCTCATTGGAAACTAACTTGAAAGAGGACGACCCATGATGAAGAAGGATAAATAATAAAAAAAAATTTCTTCTTTTTATTTGGTTGCACCAATAAATGTACAAACTTATTTTTTTTTCAACAGAATGTGTTATAAAAATATATAAAATATAAAACAATATTTGTCAGTAACTTTATTGTTACAACACCATTTATATTTTTAACAGAAATATAAATCGAATACGTGAATAAATAATATCAGGTTGTTGGAAAAAATAAACTGAGAAGTGTTCAATCAAGTACTTAATACAAAAAACGGAAATGCCAGATGATTATGAATTTACTTTTGAATATGCTACTTGTTAATAACTTTTTGAAATGATCATTGGAACTTTCGAAAACATGTAATACTCCTTACCATTTGAATGTAGAATGATCTTACTGTGTCAAGTTACTCAATTTGTGTTTGCAAAACACATCTCTTTGTGTGAGTAAATTCCACTTGATAAGCAAATTAATGTCTGTTCAAAAATAATACATTCCTCATTATTCGTATTAACTGAGATGAAACGAACGATATTAAAAATTTGTACACCAATCACGATTTCGATTATCTTCTTCAATTCAAAAGAAACATTCTCAGTGGAAAAATGGCAGTTTCTAACTTTTTCATATCAGTGGATGGACATATTTCTTTTATCTCTGGTATAACATCACATAGACGTTGGATTTCAAGAGTGACATAACATTTTTTAAATCCTCTATTTGATATGAATCTCCGCCATAACTTCAGTTGGTGTTTGACAGCTTAAGTTTTATAAATATTAGGATAATGTAAGCCATTTTCAATTTTGTTGAAACTGTATCACAAACTCATTACAACAGAAGAAGCAACACAACACAACAGAAGGATCCACACGTTCAAAATGAGTCAATTTTCAGGCTACTTACCAGTATCCTCTATTAAACCATCTCTGATAGGAGGGACATCTTATTGGCCATCCTTATCTAGTGTAAGTAATTTCTCCGTAACGTCAGTCGTAGCTTATTCAGGGACGTATCTAAGCGTGCCTTAATTACATCTCAAACAAGTGAAAAAGGCTCAGACGTATATGTCAGGTCTCACCAATGATTTATTGCCTACTCCGCCACCTAGGAAAGTTTTAACTGTATTTTTTTTTTGAAATGATATCCATGATCTGGATGACTTGGTACCCTTCTACAATAACATCGACGGTATGAAAGAAGTCACTATTTCACCCGATAAAAGTAGAACTGGAACATATTTCTCAATTTCTCATCAGTTTTGCATATTATATCTGAAGATGAATATAGCATCTGCTATTCGACAAAAAAAATTGCTCAGGTAGCTAGCGGGTAGTGTGTCAGTATCCTCTCTCAACCACACAAAAGATCCTATTCACCCCTAAGTTTTTATTCTATTTGGAAGGTATTCCGACTGATCCTCGCTGTTTTGTGAAATACTTTTTCAGAAGGAAGGAAGCACCATGATCAGAGATTGAGGGAAACGATAACATGGGTACTGTCCATTTCTGTCCTGACCAAAGTTTACGTGATTTGGAAAGCAGTTGGAGCTTTATTTTTTGGAGCTGTGGCACTCAAAACTGTCATATTTCTCGTCTCGATGTCTATACCCATAGTTCTCTGGAATCTCAAGATGGAGTGCAAGAAGGAAGGAGTTCTTGGCGCTCTTTTTGGTTGAAACCTCTTCAATTTGTACCGAATATTCAGTTCTAGTTCTTGAATAAATAATTTATAATTATATTTTTTTTATTGGTTGTGATGATTCTAATGAAGATCGAATGGAGTGTCCTGTGTATAATCATATCGTTATATGCGACTTTGATTCATTTGGAATTTACGATATGGATGAAAAACAAAACATATTTTTCACACTGATATGAAATACACTGGCATTGCATAAAAATCATAAATGGCAGTAAGCATGAAAAAACATCATCTGATATCACCACCTACTCAATAAAGCAATGAAATGATTGAACCATTACCAGTGAGACGGACAAAAGTGCACACTCTTCACAAAATGTTCATTCTTAATAAGATTGAAAAAATTGTTGATTTATATTCGGGAATCACTTTATCATAGACCATCCGCAAGTTATGGAAACTTACTAGTAGGTATTGTCTTAGATATGAGATATTTTTTATTGACTGAATATAAACACCTATTTTTTCTAGTGCTTGATCAATATCTTCTAGTAGAATTGTGATGACACATGATTATTTATGAATTCAATATATAATATAATATAAAACGATACTAGAAAAAAAGTTGAGGACTGATTTCTCGTATATGTAACATTTAAGTATTGGCATACAAATAATACCATTTTTGGGCAATTTTTCTGACCAAAGGTATCTATAAAAATGAAAATAATTTTTATCCCGCCGAATCATAGGATGAGAGAAATGCTATGAATTAATGAATATTTATTTACAGAAAGTATTACAGTACATTTGTATATGTATAACATTAGAATTGGTATTAAATTAGTGATAAATGGTGTTAATGTAATAATTGGTTTATGATGGACGATGAAACAGTAAATAAACAGGAGTGTGAACCTGACTAAGTTCATTACTGGGGACACAAATAGCAGATGAAGCGTTTTATCTGGTGCCACAGGTATGTGGTAGATTATTTGAAATTTGTCTGTTCAAATACAGGTGAGAAGTAGATCTGAAACGGAAGAGCTTCGTGATGTCCATCAGATTAGCATCCATAAATATCTGGTCTGGAGGGTAGTTGCTGAGTTTTTTTAGTATAATATTAAGGATCTATTTCTTAATTTTTCCCAATTTCACCCAAGCCTATAATACCATATTGTAAAATCTATTCCACGAATGCGTAGTAGATAGTTTTCAGATGATGAAGTGGTTGGAATTCAACTAGTTGTTTGAATTTATAAATCAACCCTCTTTATTTACGATATTGCGGGCCTATTCATCCTACCTCAAGAGAGAATCAATGTGGATGCCTAGGTAATTGACTGAATGAACATGTTGAAGGGTGTGATTTTTATTTTCTTTCAACCGCTTAAAAATCATTTGGGTGTCTGCTTTAGCGGTTCGTTTTATTTGGGTCCAAGAATTGCCCTTATAGATAAATGGCAGTGTCATCTGCGAAGGATAATATTACGCCTCCCGAGTTCAGCTCAAGGAGGTCATTAAAGCATATTATGAATAGGGCAGGTCCAATGGCGGTGCCTTGTGAGACTCCATAGGTGACTGACTCTCCGTGCTGTAACTATCGTCAATTTTTACTACATGACTTCCGTCTCCCAAGTAACTAGAAAAAATGAGTCCAAAGTTACACCTCGTATACCTTGGCATTCTGGTTTATTGAGCAGAAGGCTAACCATATCAAAGGCTTTTGCCAGATCTACGAATACCCCCAAACATGATTCTTTATGATCCACCGCCAAATATACGATTGATGTTAACTTGCGTTGATTTACCATCTTGAAACCATATTGATGTTGAGATATTATTTTATTGTTAGCTATGCAACTGGTTGATAATTATTCACTGCTCCTTCGGAGATTTTTGCTTCTGAAGAGATTGAGGAGATTAGTCTATAGTTGCGGACATGATATCTTCCAGCCGATTCATGAGAAGGCTTGATTACTGCCTTCTTGAATTGTTTTGGAACCTGACCTTCTAAGAATGTCAAATTTATAAGGTATGTAAGAGATTGTTCATAAAATCAGATGTGGAATCATCTGCGACTGAAAGATAAACTTTAGTCACTATCTTCCATCGTCAAGATAACCTCTTGTGGAGTATTCATGTTGAAAAGGGAAACATTCTCAATTGAATATTGAATAGAAATATTTTTCTGTGAATTGAAAAATTCACGATAAAAATGAAGTTATTTTTTTGTGAATGTCAAACAGAAAAAAACTACTTTCCCGGCTAAAGCCACGCTGGACATTGAACTACATCTGCTAGATATTCTGAAAAGACCCTAACTATAAAGAAAAATCTGAACTTGAAAGTTTGAATTTTTATTTAGATATTCATTTGATTTTCTATTTCAGTCTCAATTGAGAACTTATAAAGATGAATGAGGCAGAGAATAATGTTTTCCAAAAGATAGTACTCACCAGAAATTATTCGTAACATTGACGCAAGAGAAAAATCGCATTCACTAGGTCTTCAATACATTTCTGTCGATGAGAATTTATTTCACGCTTCCACGATCATCAGGAACACCGGAAGGAATGGAAAACACATTTTCAAAAAGCAATCCCACTTTGCAAAGATGGAAAAAGTTAGAATCATTTCTTTTGGAGAGACACTTTGAAATTAGTGTTTTCTGACATTAAAACCTGTCAGAAAACACTAATTTCAAAGTGTCTCTCCAAAAGAAATTATTCTAACTTTTTCCATTTCTGCAAAGTGATGTTGCTTCTTGAAAATGTGTTTCCCATTTCTTCCGGTGTTTCTGATGATCGTGGAAGCGTGAAATAAATTTTCGTCGACAAAAATGTATTGAAGACCTAGTGAATGCGATGCTTCTCTGACGAATAATTTCTGATGAGTACTCTCTTTTGGAAAATACTCTCTTCTGCCTCATTCATCTTTATGGGTTCTTAATTAAGACTGGAATAGAAAATCAAATAACTATCTGAATGAAAATGCAAATTTTCTAGTTCAGATTTTTTTTTTCAGTTAGGGTTTTTTCAGGATATCTAGCAGATGTAGTTTTCTGTTGGACATTCGCAAAAAAATTACTTCTTTTTTGTTTTCTGTTGGACATTCGCAAAAAAATTACTTCATTTTTATCGTGGAATTTCCAATTCACAGAAAAATCTGTATATTCAATATTCAATTGAGAATGTTTCCGTTTTCAGTATGTCAGAGGTTTTGAAATATATTCTCTGGCTATTTTGAGGATTTCGTTAGAGATACCATCAATTCCAGTGGATTAATAATTTTTAAAGTCACCTATGAGTGATTTGATTTCAGAAAGTTTCAGGAAAATTGTGGTGTTTGACCTTGCATTATTTTTTCTCTGCTGGATATTGTGGAATTACATTAGCCATTTTTGCACCTGTATTTGAGTATATTCTTTTTAATTTTTGATTATTTCAGATCCGTTTTCTGATTTGATATTTTTGATAGATCTATTTGAATTTGGTTTAGTACGAAGTTATTTCACAACATTCTAAATATTTTTTGAGGATGATTTGTTTTTCTTGATTTTGTTTTTGAGATAGTCGAGTTTGGTTTTTTTGAGCAAATGCGTTAGTTTGTTTATGTAGTTTATATAAACCTTTTTTTTCTATGTTGAGCAGATCTTTGAATAATGTTTGTAACTTGTCTCTTTCATCTATTGATGTTATTAAGCCTCTAGTAATGGTTTTAGTAGCTTTTTGAATCACATCTTTCAGGGTGTTTATAAAATTATCGTTTGTCAAATCCGCATCTTCCACGTTTCAGACAGTGGACCAGGACTCGGTCTTGATTATATTCACTAGTTTATTATCGTCTAAATAGCTGATTTTTCAGATTCTTCATAATAACTGGTGTGGAATAGTGATCTGTAATAATCGTTTTGATAATAGCCGGGAATAAATTTTCAGTGTTATCAATAGTAATATGAAGAGCCCAATGGAAATTATCGATAATTTTTGGGAATTTTGCCCGAATGCATTTTTAATTGAGAAAGAGCACGAGTGTCTTTTTCAGTTGAAAATGCAGTACAAATTTGTCAAAAATTATAGATATATTTCCATTGCACGAATTGTATTTCATGAGAGAATTTCATGAATCAAATAAAATGTAAGTGTCCCAAAAAATGTTGAAATAAAATAATCACCTCTTGTTGTCCTGGACTTCTCCATGAAAAATAGATAGAGTGATACAAACACAAACAATTTTGTACGCTCGCGTCGTTTTTGAAATTTCGTAAAATATGTCGCGATTTGGAGTAGCAACGCTAGAATAAATTGATCAAAACATGAAAATGATAGGTACCTATTGCTAAAGTCCCGTTCTTCTAGTTAGTTTTACGTCAATTATTTAGCATTAGGTAATTATCAGTTATAATCGTTCAGCAATGGTACCTCTAACAGAATTTATTTTCATTCCATACGCATTACTTTTGAGTACGATTTATCAATAGTCAGCACTGGAAGTTAGCGAGCTCATGGAGGAGAGAGGTTCAACAACTCTTTGAATTTTTATCTAAGAAGGCAGTTTAAATGGGCGCATGTGTGCAGTCATGGATCCCTACCCTCGATTACAGTACACTCTCAAGGAACAGGTGGTTGTCCTGTGGCGCAATTAGGAATATATTTCTTTCCATTGCCGACGAAAAGAAAACCATAACTAGTTCCAAATCCAACATTTGGTAACCGTCGAACCGAATTCTCATTGGATTCGTGCTATTGTTGAGTGATTACATGAAACAACTATAATTTCTCCCAGATCCACCTGAGATTCACAGTGCGCGATCTTTCATATACTGATTTCCCGTTGTTCATACCGCATTTTTTGGCTATTTGGTTCTCTATCAGAATCCCCTTTTCATAAAACAATTCTTCTATCTAAAATATTCTTTCTCTTGTTGAATTTCAACTCTCTCAAGTATTTTATTTTGGTGGTACCCGATACTTAGCTCTGAATAGATTTTTCTCATTGGAGCGATGATGAATATTCTGCATTTATGAGAGAGTATTTACTATCGGTCTATATGGAAGCGGTAGAATGACCCATGTCGTTTGAAAAAAAAATATATTCCTCACTTGTGTGTTAGGAATCAGAATGGTTGTACCACGAAGCTGCGAGTAGTGGTCGACACCTCTAGCAAATCTGGTACCAAGTTTACCCTCTCAA
The DNA here is from genome assembly GCA_018342105.1 of Gonioctena quinquepunctata. NCBI lineage: Eukaryota > Metazoa > Arthropoda > Insecta > Coleoptera > Chrysomelidae > Gonioctena > Gonioctena quinquepunctata. Next base: position 140,923 of record JAFIRS010002712.1, read on the forward strand.
TGACACTGCGATTCATTTATAATATGAAAAATCCATTAGATAAGAAAATCTCCCCTTTGTATCAAGCTGATCGCTACGAAGCTTCATTCGTGCTTGTCAAGAGAGTTCAGGCGAGTTCATTTTCTCACGAAATCTCCCGATTGCAGAATGAAGCCATTCTCCCAAAACCTCTCCGGAAGCTCAACCCCTTTTTGTCACAAGAAGGCATTTTGAGGGTAGAGGGACGCCTTCAATTTTCTGGCCTCTCTTTCTCGCACAAACACCCTGCCTCCTTACCGAACAAGCAACGACTTACTGATCTCACCATTCATGATACTCATTCCCAACATTTAGATCCAGGATTGCCAACACTTCAATTTCCACTTGCACATAATTTCTGGATTTTATCCCCAGAACGCGCTATTTATCGCGTTATTTCCGAGTGCTATCGATGTTTTCGAGTTGATCCTGAGCTCCTTTTCCCGCCTATGGGAAGCCTTCCCGAACCTCGCATCAATCAGCAATGCGTGGGAGTCGCTTATGGTGGTCCCTACAATATTACTATGTCTAAAGAGCGCGGCATTTAATCTCAAAAGGCCTATATTTGCCTATTCGTGTGTATTGGCCACCAAGGCCATTCATCTAGAATTGGCATCTGATTTGAGTCAGATGCTTTTCTAGCCGCCCGTCACCGCTTCTTTGGTTGACTTGGTAGATGCTTTGAGTTGTTTAGTGACAATGCCACAAATCTTACTGGAGCATACTGCGTTCTTTTTGACCATATGCGTGCAGCTTCTTTTTCTCCGCCTAGTGCTCCACATTTCAATGGCTTGAGGGAAGCGGGAATCAAGTCCGTGAGAATGCATCTCCTCAAAATATTGGACGGTCATACTCTGACTTATGAAGAGTTTTATACAATTTTGGTACAAGTTGGAACGATTTTGAGCTCGCGACCTCTCTACGTCATGAACAGTGACACGAATTATTGCGGAGTTATTACTCCCGGCCATTTCTTGACCCTGGAGCCAGATTTGTTTCATCTGAAAATGGCAACTTTTGAGGATGAGGATTCCACAGGGACCTGCGGAAAAAATGGCGTGACGAATATTTGCATACCCTACAACAACTTCACAAATGGCTTGACCCTGCGCATCCCCTTGAGGTGGGAGATTTGGTTTTGATAAAAAATGAATTGACTCCTCCATTACAATCGCGTATGGGGAGAGTAACTTAATTGCACGCCGGGCAAAAGAGTGGTAACTCTATGTACTGCTCTTGTCCTTGTGTCAAATTATGTCCCTTACCAAACCAATAAAAAAATTACGTAAAATACTGCGTATTTTGGGGCGGAAGAATGTTGAAGTCCCGTATGTTTTGTTCCCGCTTAACAACTCTCTCAATTTTTCTCTAAGAAGGCAGTTTAAGTGGGCGCATGTGTGCAACCCTGGATTTCTACACTCGATATACAGTCCACACTCAAGGAACATGTGGTTGTCCTGTGGCGTAATTGGGAAGACATTAGAAGGCTGAAAAAACCAGGTGAGCGAAGGTTTTTTTCGCATCAAATACTCCGAATCTATGGGCAAATCTTCAAGCATTTTTCAAGTGGAAATACACGCCAAATAAAGATGCGCCTAGTTCCACCCACAGAACTCATAGAACTAGAAGGCTTAAATAAGTGGGTGGAATTGATATGATTCATAACCACATGTTTAGATGGGACACACATAAGCATGCGCATATCCTCAACAACGTTGCCAGTTCATGTACTTGTACGAGAATTTAATATAATGGCATTATGATGTAATGTATTTACATTATATTCCCATTGAAAGATCGGAAACTTCTCGACTATCGATTATTCAGGATCCTCAAGTTCTTTTGTCATATGTATTCAGAAGATAATCTACAAGTTAAGTGGAGCACGTAACAACTGATGGAATCGTAATAAGAATTATGATTTCCTATAAAACTCATTTGGCAACGCTGTTTACATCAACACCTGTTATTTAGTCTGGCGACATTTTTATTCAGAGCCGGTCTTGCGTCTGTTGTTAATTTGTGTTCTTGATAGGATATTTGATCTACTGAATTCTAGAAATCCATTGGGCAAATCCTACAAGGTTCCAATAGAGGAAGGCAACAAAGATTTCTGCAATCCTTTTTTTGAAAATGCCTTAGGATACTTGAAAAGTCTCAAACTACTGATGGTGGACTCCAATTTTGGATTTCTCCATCACAATAAATTCAATAATTGGAATGTGTGAAGAGTACATTGACAAACATCAACATGTTGAAATACATGTTAACTTAACATTCCAAGTACTAATGTATTTTACAATAATAATGATAAACTTTCCAGGGAAAGAAATGGCTGGAATAAAAACCCAACAGCATTTCAGTTGCAACACGATATAGAAAATATGTATGCAAATGTTTTACTTAGGACAATACTTCCATTTTAACAAATTCTCAGAAAAAAATCCTACCTGAAATAACACTGCATGAAATGCCTTCAATTAAAAAATATAATTTAGATATTAATGATAGGATTATTGATAATGAAGAATTTCAAGGAAGATTCAATTCCTTCCTACATCATCAAACTTGACAGAAAATGTTGATACATTGCAGGTTTGGTAGTGAAGAGCATAAAAAAGTGATGAAGTGTAAGGTGTTCCTTTCCGTACTGGAAGAAGAAAGAAAAGCAAGTGCAGATCTTGATTACTTCAAATTATTACATATAAAATACAGAACTGCCTCTTTTTCTGGATTAATCAAGACTTTTGCAGATATTGTGAAGTGTTGTATGTTTACAGAGAGAAAAATCAAACAAATAATAGCGAAAAAAAATGATGTTTTTGTAGAACTCTTTTGGGAACTTCTTTCGAAGATAAAAACATTGTTTTATAAATTAAATAAGCATGTTTTTGATAAAGTTATATACGAGATGTAGCACAAAATGAAAGGGATAAAATTTATTATACAAATTTACGGTAAAATACGTTACCATAGTGTTTGTTGCTTGGTTGCAAGCAGAAAATGTAAGGAAAGGAACTGAATAGGAAAAAGCTATCAAAACTTATACTTTTTTTTACATTAATAATATTATACCAATAAATTATGTTGAATCTTTTTTTTATTTATAGCGTGTATCAAAAAGTACTAGTAATTTAAATATTGATGAAAAATCAACTTCATTAGTATACCTCTGATATTCTAAATCTAAGTTGTCCATTGGATGACAATTAAATATTCCCTATGGTTTTTTATGAGTGCGCGCGCGTGGGTAATGAATTCAGGAGTCTTGTCTAACCGACAAGACGAATCTCCAAGCTAAGGGCAGTCTCAATAGATTGCAGCATGGAAACAGCTCCACCAGGTGCAACACCTTGCCTGGTACGCGACTCGTCTACAGACAACTCCGAGTTCCAATATCGAAAGCTATGACCAGAAAGGATACGACCTTAGAGGCATTCAGGCATAATCCCCCGGATATTAGTTTCGCACTACCGCCCGCACGAGCAAAGTTTCTTGGTGACTTTTCTAAAAAACCGATTTTTTTCACTAACGAAAAACTTAACATTTCTTTTCGATAGCCCATTACAGATTTCTCGATATGCACCTACTTTTATCAAGAATAAATTTCATACTTCTTGGGACGACACGCTATATTCATAGCATTCACATTTAAATTCCCCAATATTTTTACATTGTGCCAAAATATTTTTTAGGCACTAAATACTTGGACATTTTTTGTTACTCCAACTTCAAAACTGCAAGGGAGAAGTGAATCGTGATTGTCTCCAACCTACCCATTCTCTTGAAATGATAATCAAAGAATGAAACCAAATTATCTTTGAAATAAAATATTTTATCATGTGAAATACTGCATACAATTTAGTTCATGTCAAATAAATATTTCAGAGATTGAGGAAGTGAACTCCATAATAGCCACTAAAAATTACGGATATTGGGTTCAGAAATTCCTCATAATTTCAGTTGCACTTCACTATTCAATTCGATCTCAAGTACACCCATCTTCAGAAAGTTCTCATGGTAAAAGTCAGTATGTTTCAGTTAATAAAGGTTATGAATTTCACTGAAACCCCCCCTCTCATGGCAGCGGTTTTACTGCGCATGCCCATGTGTGTACCATGCGGTACAGTAGGGCTCGTTTCAGCAAAACGATATTGGCCTTCTAGTTCTATGAGTTCTGTGGTTCCACCTCGAGAAAAACTACAGGAACTTGAGGAGTCCTAGGTCGATAACGGAGTTCCTGAAAGTGCACAGTTGATACATTAATTTTCAAAACTTTTACCGTTTTTCACTACCTTGATTATGCTTTTTCTCCAACAACTCAAACCACTTATCAAATCTAAACAATTAGACGGGAAAGCAATTCATAAGAAATCATATACATTTCCCGAAATTCATAGAAGGTTTCCAAAACAAATTTCGCAAATAAAATTATTGGAGATTCTATAGAAAAAACTGTTTTTTTCAGCTGACCCAGGACATTATGAGATTTTGAGCATGCCCTTCGGTTTGAAAAATGCCACCTTTTCTCGTTTCATTCAAAGAACTCCTGTTTTCTTTAAATTGGTTTCGTATAAATGGACGATGTCATGATTTCTTTCAAGGTCATTGCGAATATAGGCGAATTATAAAATTAACAATAAAACCTTGAGGTAAATGTTAATTTTTACACAAACAAGTAAAATTTTGGGGATTCGTTATAACAAAGAAATTGAGTGCTTTAGAAAAATGCCTTTTTCCAAAAACATACAGAAAAATAAGAAGTTTTCTAGGCATGATAGGATATTACAGGACAAAATAAATGAACGAATAACGTTCCGAAGATAACAAAATCCCCAGCTTAATGTTTGAAAAAAGGTTAGAATTTAAACATTCCCAAGAATTCATGAACAGTTTTACAACCACTACAGATGCGAGCAAATATGCTTAAGAATCAGTTTTATGTAAAGATGGAAAACCCGTTTGCTTTCCAAGTGGAACATTGAACCCTAACAAAATTATTTGTTCAATTATTGTGAAAGAATTATTATGGATAGTTTGGTCAGTTGAGTATTTCAGACCTTATCTCATCACAAATCTTGGAAGTGATCAGTCAGCTTGAAGGAGGAGGTGAGAAACCTCCACGTACAAAATGAAAAAGATCGAAGGAGTCATAAGAACGTCGAAACGTTTTCAATTTTGAGAAATTTGTAAATTTCATTGTCGCTAACCCAAACTACAGTTAATCAATAAGTGCATGAGAAACAACAAAGTCCATATGAACTAAGAATTTGTTTACCTCAAATGTTGATTTATATACTATGTATTCCATGGAATGTATATTGTCTGATTATGTCATGTTCAGTCCCAGTTTGAATAATGAGATCATTTTTATTCGTACTAACGTCTTAGAAACATATAACTGAAGAACTAAGTGAATATATAATGGTATAACCATTGTTTTTCTACTTGCTTTCCCCCAAATCAAAAATACCGCTTGATCAATTCACCATCCAAATTACACCCACTGGACATCCCAGACACATTTTCTTTCCGAATTTAGCATAGAAAGTTCCAGGCAGTTCCTGCTTTTATCAGAATAGAGTATTTTTATTGTTCTCCAACTATTTTTTCATCACTAAGGCTCTCAAGGATACTTTTATTTAATGTATTCGTACATTTTGTTACGTTCGCAATTTCTGTTTTTCTCCAATGGAGCTATTTTCTTGATTCTATTATTATCGGGCTTCTCAATTTATATATATGTCACAAAAATATCAATAGAAAGGCCATGGGGTGGAAATCTCAGTGACAAACCATTATGCATTTCTCGATTGAATTCATATAAATAGCAACACATTTGAGACAACACGAAAATATGTTTTCGTTTATTTGACATCATTGTGTTCCTGGAACCCATGAGTAATTTCAGTTTCAGGCAAAGGGCCGTTGATGCTGGCAGAATTTCTGTAAATAATCTCTGTAATATAAATTATAATTAATTAATTATTCTTCAATTTTCCAAGTACCGGCTTCAGAAAATTAATTCTTATGATTTGAATTAGAAAAGCTCAGGAGTTATTATATTGCTCCTATGTGCGTAAATTACTCCAGTGACAGCCAGAAAGTTTTATATTCAACTATTATGTACTATATACATTTCCGACTTGTTTGAACATGTTTGAAACCGTCACATTTTTAATCATTTTACAAAAATCTACTTTCCGCTCATGGGTGGAAAGTGGCAGTTCTTCTATCACTTTCCACCCATGGGCAGAAAGTAGCCACTTTCCACCCTGGTGACGATACAAAAACGATTTAAATCGGAATTTAAAGAATAGTTTTCGCAGTGGTTTTGATTTGTATGAATTTTATATTTATGTATTTATAAGTAATGATAATATTATTTAACGACATGAGTTGAGAGTACTCTAACTTAACAAATAGTAGGTACTTATGATAGTATTAAAACTGATAATGCGGTGAGAGTAATTATAGGCCTTTATCAAAATGGTTAGATCGGACTGAACGATATTTTGCCAACCCATTTTCATATTCAATTTTCAGACTGAAACCTGTAAATTTTCACTACGAATGCAGAGTTATATATTTCCAACTTCAAACTCAAACTACCCAGAATTTTGTATTCTTAAGTTTGAGATTTCGAGTTTGAAGTTGGAAATTCTGAGTTCAAACTCGGAATTTCATTTTCCAAATTGAAACATAAAATTTCCAACTCAAAATTCGGAATTTGATTTTTCCGATCTTAAACTTCAAGTTATCTACGAAAGCACACTTGTCTTTTTTCGAAAACGTATTATAATGACTTTTTCCTCATTATATTGAATTTTTCTCATTAAAATGACTTTTTTTTAATCAAGAAACCCGTAATTTCTTTGTAACTAGACCCAATAAAGAGTAATATGCAATATAATAGTCCACACCACTTTCATTTTGAAAAAAATCGTAAAAAATTCAATTATTAATAATGATTCAAACGGAACAAATGATGTTCCCGTAATATAAACAGGGAAATATGAGGCCAAATAATATAAAAGTCATTATGATGGAAAAAAATTTATTACAATGAGAAAAAGTCATCAAAATGACAAAAAGTCATCATTATGAGAAAAAAGTCATTATAATGAATTTAAAAAAAAAGAAACGTGTGCGTGACACCAGGGTGCTTTCGTAGATATTCCTAGTTCGAACTGGAAATTTAGTTTTCCGACTTGACAGTTGAAACTTGGAAATTCCGACTACAAACTCGGAATTTTGAGTTTGAACTGAAAACTCCAGTCTTAAGCTTAAAACTTCGAAATTTCGACCACAAACTCGGAATTTTATGTTTTTGAAGTTGGAAATTCCTAGCTTTAATTGAAAATTCCTAGTTTGGAATCAGAAAAAACATTACTATTTCGTATGAAATGAGAGAGAGAGAGATTCATTAACTACGTCCATATATATATATATATATATATGTATATATATATATATATGTATATATATATATGTATATATATGTATATGTATATGTATATGTATATGTATATGTATATGTATATGTATATGTATATGTATATGTATATGTATATGTATATGTATATGTATATGTATATGTATATGTATATGTATATGTATATGTATATGTATATGTATATGTATATGTATATGTATATGTATATGTATATGTATATGTATATGTATATGTATATGTATATGTATATGTATATGTATATGTATATGTATATGTATATGTATATGTATATGTATATGTATATGTATATGTATATGTATATGTATATGTATATGTATATGTATATGTATATGTATATGTATATGTATATGTATATGTATATGTATATGTATATGTATATGTATATGTATATGTATATGTATATGTATATGTATATGTATATGTATATGTATATGTATATGTATATGTATATGTATATGTATATGTATATGTATATGTATATGTATATGTATATGTATATGTATATGTATATGTATATGTATATATATATGTATATGTATATGTATATGTATATGATATGTATAGTATATGTATATGTATATGTATATGTATATGTATATGTATATGTATATTATATGTATATTTAGTATATGTATATGTATATGTATATGTATATGTATATGTATATGTATATGTATATGTATATATATATATGTATATGTATATGTATATGTATATATATATATATATATATATATATATATATATATATATATATATATATATATATATATATATATATATATATATATATATACATATAAATATATTTTAGCAGGTCCTTAAAAGAAAAAAAATATTTCAAGTTAAAATTTACAAGTTGAAAGAGTAAGACTAAATTTTCTACGGTGATACATCACATAACAACACAGGAATAAAATAAGGTTTACTCAGAACTCAGTCATTGTAAATAATACAGAAAGGGGTATAAAAGTTGAATTGACAAACACATTGATAACCTAGATCCTCCATGTTGAAATTATAGTTCAAGAAGTCCTTTACGGAGTAAAAACAGTTCATCAGTAGACAATATTTCACTGATCTCTTAAAATTGTAAAAGTTCATATTTCTTATTTCCAAAAATTATTTATTATATAGGTTTATATTCAATGAATTCTTCTGTGATACAGAGAGTCTATATCTTGGTGTTCTCAAGAGGTTTCCTGATCTTGTTTGGTGATGATGCGTGTCCGCTGAAAGAGCAAAATCAGATATTTTTTTAAGTATTTCAAACAGAGTGGAACATATGAAAGCGGTAGGAAGAGGCATGATCTGGTGATGAGTAAATAGAGCATGGCAGTGATCTCTGTAGCTCGCCCCTGATATTATTCGAATCACTACAAATACAAGGTTTGTAAAACAAAAATTTTGTTTGAATGGGACGATTCACCCCACAAGACAATTCCATAAGTCATATGACTGTGAAAAAGTCCAGAACAGCTGGCTCTTACAGTATCTGCCCCAACAAGGTTTTTCAATCTGCGAATCAAGAACATGACGCATGATAATTTTTTCGACAGATTTTCCACGTGACACATCCAGTTGAGTTTGTCATCAATGGATATACCAAGTAACTTGACACTTTTCCCACCTGTTAGTGAGGAGTTTGAAGATTTGATAAGATTCTAATTTTTAGCAGAATTGGGCATGAGCTTATCTGAACAGAACCACTCATTTGTCATTTGCAAGGTTAGTTTGGAAGAGTCAATCAGTTCCTCTAATTTACTATTTCGATCTATCAGTGTGGTGTCGTCAGCAAAGAGAATGCATTTTGTCGGTAATATATGATAATATAAATCATAGATATACAGAATGAATAGGGTTGGTCCCAAAACAGAGCCCATGGACGATATGCATTAATGCTGATTTGGCGCCTTCAACCGGAGCACACTGAGATCGTGCATGCAAATAAGACCTAAAAAATTCCAATGGAAGTCCACGAATGTCATAACAGAAAAGTTTCTCAAGTAATATATCATGGGATACACAATCAAAAGCTTTAGTCAGATCACAAAGCGTTGAAAAATAATGCTCTTTCTCCTCGAGTCCATCAACTACATTCGAAATAACGCTCAGAATAGCTGTCGTAGTTGATTTATTTTTTCTAAAGCCAAATTGCTCAAGACACAGCGAGGAATTTGTTTCCAGGTAGGATATCAACCTCGTTTTGACTAGCGCCTCTGCGATTTTCGCGATAACTGGAATTATGGAAATGGAGCGAAAATTTTCTGCTAGCTGGGGATTCCCTTTTTTCAGCAATGGCAAAACAACTGAAATCATCAGTGCATCGGGATAAACTTCTAGAGATAAGCAATCATTAATTGAAATTGAAAGTGGAAATGCAATAATGTCGGCTATAGCTTTAATCACCGCGTTGTTCAGTTCATAGAAATCCAGACAACTTGAGTCCTTTAAAGATTCAATTGTGTCCATCACTTCCTCGGGAGTTACAGGAAAAAAAGAGAAAGAATTTACAGGTGATCTGAAATTTTTCAAGTATTCCGTAGGTTCGTGATTCGTCTGAGGTAGAGACGAGATAAATTTTTCAGCAGTATTGCTGAAATAATCATTGAATTCAGATTCCGTGATGGTGGACTCCTTTTTCATCCATTGATTTTTGTTACACTCGAAGTTGATCAATATCCAGGAGTCTCTGCTGATGTTCGAGGAATTTTTCAAAGAAGTTTCGTACGCTAACCTTTTTGTTTCGATGAGTGGAATTCCTGCAATCCTTACGTAAGAAAGTGTATGCATCCCAGGTCACCTGATCCTTGTTGACATTATGAACAGTTTCACGTTAGTGTCCGACGTTTGTTAACCAATTCTTCATTGAACCAACAAACAGGCGATTTCTGTACATTGCAATCCCTGGTTATTTTCAGAAGAAATATCTTTTCATAGGAGATTTAACGAATTAAAAAAGTAATCAGTCACGGTGTTAGGATCCTTGATCAGAAAAATACCCCAACAAAGATTTTCGAGATAAAACCGTAACTTTTCAATACCGGAGAGGCTGATTTTTCTCTCACAAATAACTCTTTCCATGAGTTCTACATCGGAATTATAATACATCACTTGGCCCAGGTGATCTGATAAGCAGAGGTCCAGTACCTGAGTATCAAATTGATCAACGTCCAAATTGGTGATTATATTATCAAGGCAAGTGGAGCTAACTATACCGATTCTCGTGACATCAGTGATTGTGATGGGTAGATCAAACGAAGTGAGTAAGTTTGATTAAGTTAATAAATAGGCTGAAAGGGCGATGAAACTCACATTAAAATCACCGGTTATGATCGGTTTTCTATGGTTTTTCAACACGTTATCGAGGAAGAAGCAAAACAAGGTCACGAAACTCTCGAAGCTCTCGAGGTTGCCAGGGCATGATCTGTAAAGGGAAACAATTGTTACACCTGAAATTTCAATTCCACAAATTTTAAGGTCCATTTCGGAGGAAAATCCACTGAAATGGAGTGGTTTTGGAGAAATCGAGTTGCTAACAAAAATTGCTACAACGCCATGTGCACGGATGAGTGTCTACAAAAATGACTAGCTGAGTAATATCCCGGTAAATCAATGGATTTGATGGTATCATCACTCAACCAATGTTCGGACATACAAACAATGTCAAAAAGATTATTTTTCACAAAAAGTATTAGTTCATCCACTTTGTTCGAAAGACACTGTATATTAATGTGGAAAACACTCACCTCTTTATCGCTCACCTCAGCGTGGTTTATTTTATAGAGTTGTCGACTGGTTGATTTTTGTTTTAGTTTCAAAAATTTCCATTTTGCCAAATCGTCTAACATTGGGGGAAGGGAAGCATCCCCCATTGGTCCATCCCTGCTCATCTTGTATATTGTTCTATTCATCACGCGTTTCAAACTGAAGCGAATCTAACAGTCACAAAGTGGCCAACGAACTATGTGAGTTTCAGGACAGCACTGAGGGTGTCCCATATTGCTTGTAACAATAAACATGAAACTGTCATAAAACTGACGATTCTGTGAAGGTAATCAGGACAATTTCTCATAGTCCTGAGACTCCTTACAACGTTCTGGGAGCCACCATGAAACCAAGTAATGAGAGGGAAGGTAGAGAAAGAAGTATTTTTCAGTGTATAATTTTTTAATTACAAAGCTTGGTTACTGAGCGCTTTTGGCTATTTGTCATCATCAGAGCTTCAAGCTATGACAGAAAAGTACAAAATACATACTGTCAAATTGTGGTGAGATTCCATCTCTCAAGAGACACAAAAAAACATAGTGGACATAATGGACATTACAACATGAAATGAAAGTATACGTGTCCAGCCTTTCGACAACAAACTGGGTTTGGTGGGAAAGAGTGGCTAACTTAACGTTAGCAGTAAAATCGATTATAACTATTAGACGTATCACGTTAAAATAAAATAAAATTAGGTAAAATGGCAGATGGTTGACAAACTAGATAAAGCTTAGAAATTGGAATAAAAGTAGGTTAATCCTCTTGAGATTTCCAGAAGTGTTTGAACATGGGTTTGAAATTACAGTTTAGGTGTATTTGTGTGTTAGACCAATTAGTACAATTATTTTTCATTTCGCGTGAAATTTCTAAATCTTCAAGTAGATTCATTCTTTTGAAATTATAATCAGATATATTATGTAATATTCTACTGTTGGACGTCGGTGAGAAGTGATGATTATTGAATCGAATATGAAAACCGAAATTTGATTTTTGAGGTCTTGATAGATGTTCCCCTATCCGAAGGTTCAGAGGTCTGATAGTTCGTCCAATATATGTAGTTGAGCAATCAGCACATGTTAACTCATGGATTCCGCTTTTCATTAATTTATCAATAGGGTCTTTTGTTTTGGAAAAAAGTGAACCTATGGTTTTGACGCATTTGAACGATATTTTGACATTGTCGACTTTGGTCGTGATGATTTTAGCAATTTTATTAGAGATAGGACCTAAGTAATGCAAAGATCTGTAAATAGGGGGAGAAGATTGGTTAGGGATCAGAGGGTAGGCTGTATCCAATCTATCTTTATATTTTATTCTGTTGCTAGTTTTAGGAATGATATCAAGGGAAAAACCATTATTAGCCGCTAATTGTTTGAGGATTTTGACTTCTTCCTCGAAGGTGAAGGACATAGGAATGTTCAGTAATCTGTGGGTGTAGCAATGAATAAATGACATTTTTCGTTGATACGGGTGGTTGGAATTGAAAGGAATGAAAATCAGTTTGTGTAGGTTTTCGATAGATGGAAAACTCGAGCTTGCCCTCGAGCTTCTTTATTTTCAAATCAAAAAAGTTCAGTTCATTGTAAGTTTCTATTTCCATAGTGAATTGGATATTGGGATGTATGCTGTTAATTGAGTGCAGAATGTTCAAGGCATCTGAGGGAGAACCATCTATGAATGATAATATATCATCCACATATCTAAACCAAGGAATAACTTTATGGAGGGTAGGGATATGTTGGATTTCCAGGTTGTCAAGAAATAGATGGGCTAATAGGGGGGATTATGGGTTGACCATGGCAAGTCCGTTGGGTTGTCTGTAGAATTTATGATTGAAAATGGAAAAATCTTGTGATAAGCAGAATTTTAGTGAGGTAATTAGATTATCAATTTTGTCGGTTCCAATCTTGTTTTTCAAAAGGATATTATGAATAATACGTATGGTTTCAGATCTGGGAATGTTTGTGAATAGATTGGTGACATCGCAGGAAACCATATTAGATAGATTTGGAGGATTCGAGGTAGAAATTTTGTTTACCAGGTCAGAAGAATTGATAACTGTGAAGTTGGGAGAGTAATTAACCAAGCTTTGCAATTGAAAAAAAAATATACACTGAAAAATACTTCTTTCTCTACCTTCCTTTTGAAATGAACAAGTAATGAGATCCTTTTGAAACCCTATGTTGTTGAGAAATTTTTTCTGGCATTGGAATATTTTCAGTATCTCACCAAACAGAGTTCACCTATATACTGATAATACAGGTGCAGTCGACCAGCGTCACGCACTAAAATCTCTGCAAACGAAATTTATTTGGCAGAATGACATAGAATAGGTGAAAAATCAACGAAGCTCCTCAAGAATAATGCAAAATTAACAAATATAATAATTTTTTTATTTTGGCCAACCTGATCTGCCACACTCACCATACGGATATAGCCCATGAACTGTAATTTTGTTTCGCCCTAAACATTCAATTCCAGAAAATTATGAAATCAACATCAGACTCCTTCAATTCTTCCCCTGGTAATGGGATAATATAGCTCCCATACTCATGGTCTAATTGGTTGCTCATTTTATAATCGTGAAACTGTTTAGCCCCAAAGTAACCCAATACCCAGAGTCTCATCGTCCTATCAGTCTCACATACTTCTTCTCTTAAAACAATGGATAAAATTATAAACTATTATATAAGAAGTGAACTCCTCCCTAACGAATAGTTTGCTTATCAAGCAAACAATGCCCTACAATGCTTGGTTGAGAGCATTGAAAGGACGTACTCGCTGGTACGCAAAAGAGTGATTTAATTTGAATTAAGCAAAACAATGCTTGGTCAATTCTTAGAGCCTGAGGCGGAGTATTTACATTAGTCAGAGAAGACTTACATCCAAAGCCAACTGCAGGTCTAAGCAAACCGAATCAATTTACTCACACCACTGAAAATATATAACATACAGGGACCGGCAGAAAGTACGCATCATATGAGAAATTCTTTTATTAATAAATTTTGACAAATATCGATACGTGCAATCGCGTCTGCATCAAAAGAAATCCCAGAAGACGTTGTTTGGTGCCGTTCGTCTTTTCGTGTGTGACGGGAAATTAAAAAAAATAAAAAATTATGTCTCAAAACACACTTATTCGAAAAAATATCGGAAAATGTTTACCGGAAAAGTTGTTAAGAATGACATTTAATAGCTATGTACATGTTTTGATCTGAAGTGAAAAAATAAAAATAATGTTTTTGCCATAAAAAAAAAATTGAAAAAATTTATTTCCGGCAAAAAAACTCATTATTAAAGCGAATAGTATTATTTTAAATAATATTTTGTAAAGATTCGCAAGCTATTTTTATTTTGTTCGGAGAAAATTGTAAATTTGTTAATTTGTCATGTGTTCAGCTGCTTCATAAGAGGCCACTGAAATATCTCCAGGACATTATAATCCCGATATTATTTATCATTAGTGAAGGATCCTGTATCTACACAATTTTGATTTCAATTTTTTATTAGATCAAAAAATTTATTTAATTTTTGACCTAACAAGAACTTACAAATGTTTTTATTTTTATTTTCAAACAATTCAAAATAAAATTAGAAACTGAAATAATTGAAAACCAAACATTTTCATACATACTCGAAACTCTGTAATTGTCCATTACCCGACATGTCTACCCTGACGTTCAATACATGTAGTTGTTAGGGATTTCATTTCTCTGGACACATTTCGCAGCATTTGTGGTGTAATGTTATTATTACATTGTCGTATTACTTCTTCTAAATGATCGATATTATGAAGTGGCCGATGTTTATGAGGTACTCTTATGAAAATACATTCAAGGGCGTCAAATCTGGGGATCTTACAGGCCACGGGTTTTCTTAATATCGTCCTATCCACTTATGCGGAAAGTGTTCGTTAAGCCACGCTCTGACTTCAAAGGTACTATGTATTGACGCCTCCGTCTTGTTGGAAAAGAAATGTAATTTCTTCTTTCCAGCGGTAATCCATGTCAAAAATAAGAAAGCTCGTTATTTAAAAACTCCAAATGATTTCGTGAATTAAAGTAAGGCCCAACGATCTGCGTATCTGATATGCCGCACAAAACATTACTTTTGAAGAAAAATTAACTTTTTGCCTCTATAGTCCAATATGGGTTCTCATCAGCCCACCATCTACAGTTCTGGGAATTGACAGTACCGTTTGATGTCGCCTCATCAGTAAATAAAACTTTTGTAAGGACATTTTGGCATTCTTCAATCATGCCTTGGAACCGAAATGAAAAATCTAAGCGTGCATCGAAATCTTTATCGAGTAAGGTGTGAATGAATTCTGGTTTGTATGCACGAAATTTATTATTCTTCAAAATTCTTCTGATGGATTTTTCAGATATACCAGTTTGTTCCTGCCTCTCCAATAGTGCCATCTGTGGATTTTATGTTACCGATAACAAAACATTGAATGTACCTTCTTCATTGATGACGGGCTTACTATGTGGAATTATGTAACGATTTTCTACACTGCCTGTAGCTTTAAATTTGTTTGAAATACGCAACACAGTAGATCCATGGATATTCTCATCTGGATATCTAGCATTGAATATATCTGCTGCTTCTCTGGAACTATGGAAACTCTCGCTACATATTAAGACAAGGTCAATTTATTCTTGCAAACTCAGCTTTTCTTGGGGCTCTCTAATTTTCGTTAACGCACAAAAAACGTAAAATGACTTTTATAATGAGAAAAACTATACCAGAAAGACGATGAAAATACCTGGATAAATAATAACAGTACTAAATTGTTTGACAACTCCTAATAACATATTAGCATTATTATTCGATTGTTTCATGGGCTCTTCGATCATGATGAAATCTGCGATGCACGCAACAATGATAATATTGTAGGTTACATACCAACAATTTGCCAAAAATCAATTCATTTTTTGTTCGAATGATTGTTTTTTATTAAAATTGTGTGGGTACAAGGGCATCTATCAATAATAATCAATAATCAATAATAATATTCAAATGTCCTGGAGATATTTCAGTGACCTCTTGTGAAGCACATGGCAAATTCACAGATTTCAAGTTTTCTCCGAATAAAATAGAAATATTCTGCGAATCTTCACAAAATATCATTTAAAATATTACGGTTGGCTTCACTAATTAGTTTTTTTGTCAGAAAAAATTTTTTCCAAATTGATTTCCTTTAAAATATGTACAACTATGAACAACTTTTCCGAATAACATAATTCGATATTTCTTCGAATGAGTGTGTTTTAAGACATCATTTTTAATTTTTCAAAATTTTCCGCCGAACACGAAAAGACGAACAGCACTAAACAACGTCTTTTGGGGTTTCTTTTGATGCAAAAGCAATGGCACGTATGCGTACTTTCTGCCGGTCACCAAATGACAACTGGCAGAATGAAGACATATTAAAAATCATCAATCGATTACCTACACCTTTTCTATTAGCAGGAAATTTCAAAGCACACAATCCGCTTTGAGGATCAGAACTTCTCAATTATCAAGTGCATATCATCGAACGGATACTGGACAGCGATCAAATAGCAATGTTAAACTCAGGTTTACCAACTTACTCCAACTCAAGTAACTTTTTTGCAATTGACCTCACTTTCGCATCGAGTAACCTTTAGACTCGATTTGAGTGGAAACCGTCGAGGATAATACTCAAGACGGCTCATGTAGTAAATAGTTGTTAACCAGAGCAGATTGGGAAGCATTTGAGTCGCATATTATTTCACCAAATGTAACTGGAAATATATAAGAAGTTGCCAACACCTCAACCCGCTCTATTGAAGCTGCAGCAACTTTGAGCATTCCTAAAAAGAGGGAAGGTCCACAAAAATGAGTGGTGAGAAATGTCAGCAATACTATCAAGATGAAAAAAAAAGCATTCGTCGTGGAATTCTCATGAGCAAACGTACTTCGTGGAATGATTACACAGCACAAATTACCATCAACACTCCGACCACTGAAATTAAAGAAAAAATTTAGCTATAGGGGAAAGGAAAACATCAGCGATGGTGGAATACTGGTTGGTTGAAAGCTGACGAGCCAGAGACAGGGTTGGCACTTAGCTTTCCCTTGACACTGCGACCAGCTGGGGTCTATTGTATCACTCTGTCGTCAGTGGTTCCTCATTCAAACAGGTTTGTGCCTTTAATTAGGTTTAGAAGCCTGTTGATAAGGTTCTTCGGATTCATGCCTGTTTCCGGGCTGATCTCTCCAAAGGTTCTGTGTCGCCTACTACTTAGGGCGTCACAGTCGAAGATAATATAAGAGGCTGTTTCCTCCTCTTCATCACATAACCTACACTCCACGGTTTTCCTGCGTACTCCCATGGTGTTTATGTGTTTTCTTAGGCCGCAGTGTCCAGTCAACAGACCTATTATTATACGAGCCTTCGTTCTGTTCAGGTTCAGAAGGTCAGCCGTCAGGGTCCGGTTTGGATGCCCTACCATGACTTTGCTGTGTATTTGCCCGACAGTTTGATCCCAATATTGTTGGTGTCTTCTTTCTATCCACTCGTCGATCAGGGTCCTGCAACGGTTTTTGCTAATCCCATGTGCAGGTTCTAGCCCTGTGAATAGCGTTTCAGATGCTTGTCTAGCTAGCTGGTCCGCTTTGACGTTGCCTTCAATGCCTCTATGACCTAGCACCCACATCAAGGTGACCTTGTTGTGTTTTGCGAGCACGATGAGGTTCTGGAGGCAGTCCCAGACCAGTTTGGAATTTATCTGTATGGAGTTGAGTGCTTTGATAGCACTCTGACAGTCAGATAGAATGTAGATGTGTTTTTTCCTATAACCACTTTCTAGATTCTTCTGAATGCATACCATGATAGCATGTGTTTCAGCTTGAAATATCGTTGAGCATTTGCCAAGTGGTATTATGTAATCCCTTCTTGGCCTTACCCCATGTATTCCTGCTCCCGTTCCTTCAACTGTCTTTGAACCGTCTGTATACCAGACTATATCCGCAATTGATTGTGATTCTATACTCGGGGCCCATCCAGATCCATCAATTCGTGTTTCGAATGGTTTTTCGAATGAGTAGAGGGGTTGCGTGTAGTCTGAAATCAGTTCGAGTTCTCCGATGTTGATTACATGAGTGATTCTGGTATGTCCAGTTGTTCGGATTCTCCAGTTTTTTGTTTGTTTCAGTCTGTATGCACTCATCCTAGCCTCTCCAATGATATGTAAGTCAAGGGGTTCGAGGTTTAGGATGATTTCCATTGCAGCTGTTGGAGTGCTATTCATTGCACCCGTGATACAGAGACAGGCAAGCCTCTGGATTTTCCCGAGGTGGGTTTTTGCCTGTCTTTGATTTGTTTTTGGCCACCATAAGAGTGAGACATAAGTTATTCTTGGTCTTATTACCGCTGTGTAGAGCCAGTGCATGGCTTTCGGTTTAAGCCCCCAGGTTTTTCCAAAAGATCTCCTGCACATCATGAAGGTTATCTTGCTTTCATTGGTTACATGTTGAAGATGCGGGTTCCAGGTTAGTTTCTTGTCAAGAATCAGCCCTAGATATTTCACCTGCCCTACTACTCGTAATGTTCCACCGAATAGTCTGGGAGGTATGAGATCTCCCATGTTCCTTCTCTGGGTGAAGGGAATTAGTGTTGTTCTGTTCGGATTTGCCCTTAGGCTCTCCCTGTTACACCATTCCTCTACTGTCCTCAGTGCATTTTGCATTAGCTCTGAGGTTGTTCGAGTATTCTTTCCCTTGATGAGGATGACCAAGTCATCTGCATACCCTTGAGAGTAGTACCCTTGGTTATTCAGAGAAATTAGCAGTTCATCTACAACCATGTCCCACAGAAGGGGGGAGAGTATGCCCCCCTGTGGGGTCCCTCCGGAAATTTCAACCTCGAACATGTTGGCTTGGACCAGTCTATTGTGAAGCATTGAGTGCATCCACCTGCAAGTGGTTTCGTCAATGCCTCTTCGAGTGGCCGCAGAGACCATACTTTCAAAGGAGGTGTTGTCGAAGGCTCCTTCGATGTCTAGAAAAGTGCATAGTGCAATTTCTTTGTTTGCTAGAGACTCTTCAAGCCTTGAAACAAGCTGATGAAGTGCTGTCTCGCATGATTTTCCTGTTAGATAGGCATGTTGGTTTTGATGTAAAGGCCGTTCTACAAGAGCGGTTTCCCTTATGTCTCTATCTATCAGTTTTTCTGAGCCTCTCAGAAGAAATGACGATAGGCTTATTGGTCTGTATGCCTTTGCCTGGTCGTATGAGTCCCGTCCAGGTTTTGGAATAAAGTCCACGTTTACAGTTTTCCAGGTTTGAGGTAGCCATCCCAATGCTAGGCTCAGCCTGTACAGTCTGCACAGTTCTAGTGCTAGATATTCAACTCCGCTCTGAAGTAGTATGGGAAATACTCCATCTGGGCCCGGAGACTTGTAAGGTTGGAATACTAGTATAGCAAATAAGAAAAGCAAGTAGTAATACCAGTTATAAATCACATATTGCTGAAACGAAGAATGCTAGGAAATTCCTCCTTGACATCGAAACACAGGATCACACAGAAATAAAATTCACCCTTCAGTTTAGATGAACTGGCTGTCGCAATCCGAGATCTAAAAAACTCTTTATGAGGCCAACAATCAAATGCTAAAACAGCTGAAATAAAAACAACTTTATAAACACTCTTCAACATTCACTAAATCCTATTCCGAGTCATCATGAACCGATGGTGGAAGAGTGAAACACTCCAAGATATCGTTACTGTACAATAGATTCAAATCCATCAAGAATATTGAAAATAAAATTTGGTTTGAGTGCTGGAAGTGAATGTGAAATGTCTACAGCATACATACGAGTTTTATCCCAACACAAATCACTCCTGAAATCGATGTTGACATTGTGAAACTCCACAACAACTGGCAAAACGAGAAAACAAAATGAGTGAAGGCTGATAACTATTCCACCAGAGGTAAGTGGAATTGCTCCAACCAAGTTTACATTATGACAAATAAATGGGAAAAGTGGTGAAAGTTTCAAAAGAAGAAATCATAAAAAATAGGAAAGAGATCAAATCGGCTATAGAAGCATCTGAAAGTAAGTAATTACCAAGAGTGGAAGGGCTCAACCACAAAGTAAACAATCTAGAAATCGAAAACACAATCCATACAAATGAAATAGAGGCCCTGGAGGTTGTGACGAAGAACAACATCATAATTTTTGCTCTAGAAAATTCCGAAGACTCCTCTGCTCCATCAGTTTGTAGAGAGCTCAAAAAGCTTTTAGACGTCGAGGTACACGTTTCCGATATAAATAAGAGTTATAGACGGAAGAATGCCAAAAAGCTTATGAAACTTCAAAATTATCACTGAAAAGCCCTCCTATACTGCAATATGCAGATTTTTCTCCGGATATTATTTTCACTCTTGTGCAATGGGGGCTGTTCTTCCTAATGGAGATGACAAACCCATTGCATATGCAAGAAGATCGCTTAATAAGGCGGAAAGAAATTATCCTTCCATACATCGAGAAATTTTATCTGTGGTTTGGGCCGTAGAACATTCCAGATCTTATTTGTTTTCGAGAAAATTTGTCATTTTTACAGACTGCAGGCCATTAATATATCTATTCGGTATGATGGATCCATCAAGTAGACTCACAAAATTCAGAATTGTTATCGAAGAATATGATTTTGTTATAAAATATATCAGATGAAGAGACAACTTAGTAGCGGACGCGTTATCTAGAGTGGAAGTATCTTCTAATAAATTGAAAAATATGCAAAGTAATGTAGTCAATACAATTGACGTCGTGACGAGAGCTCAAGAAAAGAAAACAGTTCACACGAATAATCTCTCGAGGAGTTTCATCAATTCTGAAGAAATGATTGATCAGCCTGGAGTTATAGAATAACTGAAACGTTCCAGAGACTCGTATCAGGTTTGTCCCGTTTCAACGATCGATTTCGAAAAAATTGCTAGGACTGAAAAGTACTTTGTTGTTGGAAAATTGATATGTAATTTTGATTCGCGAATCATTTACTTGTGTCAGGATACTCGATCGACTATTGACTCAGGTACAACGTTGAGAGATCTTGACATCATTTGTAAAGAATATGATATTGAGGAAATTATAATTTTGAAAAATGAAAAGTGCGCACAAATTTCGAAGGAAGTATTGAAACCGCAAAAAAGTAACAAAGTCAGGAGTCAAAATATCGATAGTAAAGGATGTAAACCATATAACTTTCTCGAGACGAGACAACTTATTCTTTCTTAATAACTATCATATACTACCGACTGGAGGACATGCAGAGATGAATCAAATGTACAATAACATAAAGAAAAACTACTTCTGGTCAGAGTTACGGAAAAATTTAAAAGACTTTGTTGAAATGTGTGACGATTGCCAACGTTACAAACATTTCGAACCTTACACAGAACCAATAACAATAAAAACAACAGCTTCTTCCGGGTTTCAAAAAATATTTTTTGATCTTGTTGAGCCATTACCAGAAGATTCTGACAATAACAGTGTGAGTTTACCCGATTCCTGATGAAGAGGCATTAAGTGTTGCGAGATCTTTCGTTGATAATTTTATTTTGAGATATGGTATTCCAAAAGAATTCGTTACAGATAAGGGATCTGAGTTTCTGAATTCCACTATATCTGAGACTTGTACACTCTTGAATATCAAACAACTGAATTCAACAGCTCATCATCACGAAACTATAGGTTCGCTTGATAATACGCAAAAGAGTTTCGCGTAAAATAATACAGTACACACTGAAACTAAATATACACCAAATGAACTTATTTTCGGAAAACCTGTACGATACCATCAAACTTAACCGATGCAATCGATCCTCTATACAATTTCGGAAACTATCCATTGGAGTTGAAATATAGATAACAAACAGAATGTGATGATGTACAATCTGGTGGAATCAAAAGCAAAAAGATAAATAGGTATGACATGAAATCAAAACCATTTAGTTATCAACTAGGAGATAGAGTAATGTTGAAATATAATGATGTACCTAAGTGAGTTAGAAGCTCTTTTCAAATATCCTTTCACTATTGTAGAAAATAGGTCACCAAATGTTAAATCAGATTTAGGAAATAATCATTTAGTTGAAAAATAAAATAAGAGCAACCCATTTTTTTAAACTCTCCTGTGGGAGATGCGAGGGTATATATCGTAATAAAAATCTTTATTCAAATAGGGATTCCTAATTCACAAAATAAAATAACCGAAAATCATTAACAACACTCTACATATAAGTAAATAACATAAAAATAATAAACATGGTACTTGACTATAATAAACATGGTTATTAACTATAATCTATAAAAAACAATGAATGAAATGAACTTTTTTATTTTGGATTTGAATGGACGGATTCATTTGGATTTCCATGGGGAGTTTATTGTAATCAACTGAACCTTTGTGGAAAAATGAATTCATAGTTCTTTCCATTTTGGTGCGATTAACATGAAAATCAAACCTCCCTCTAGTATCATAATTGTGCATTTGATTGTTAAATGTGATTAATTCGTTGAAATATGTTGGGAATTCAAAATGTACCACTTTGTAAATGAAAATCATAGAAAAATATATAATCTTGTTTGTTACTGACATCCACTCAAGAACAGATAACATAGAGTTAACAGGGGTATATCTGTTGCATTGAAGTAAGATTCTCATACCACGGTTCTGCAGTTTTTGTAAGGAAGAGATGCTTTTATTATCTAGTAGGGAAAGCAAACTAGGGCAATAATGATATTTGATATAATTAGGAATTGATGTACACTGAGTTGAATAACCCTAACAAATCGACCTGATTATTTTTTATTCTAACATGTAAGCAATATAAACACTCATTGTTATACACCAAAACCGAACGCATGTGTTTTATTCAGATAAACTAATTTAAGTTATACCAAGTTTATCATCCACAGGGAGCCGAGTAACATCAGACCCTGAGAAGGAACAAACATCATTTGTGGTGCCAATTCATGCGGATACTTGTCGGTTGAATAAAAACTTCTGTTATTTCGGGTGGTTATTTCAAACTGATTCGGTGGTATGTTTTATTAATCGAAAATGGTGATATTCACCATTCGTTATTTTCATTTGTGAAAGTATGTAGAACATGAACACGTTCATAACCATAAAATTCTAGTTGAAAAAGCTTTTTTATATCTTCAGTTCATTTTATTGGTAGCAGATGTTTCGAAAATATACTATATCACCGGGTATGATGAATATTGTAGGTAATAACATCCTAATATAAACCTTTTTAATGCGTTGATTTCATTGCGGCTTTTATGGTGAAACTAACTCCATATAAAATGATATATCTAGTTTTTCATTGTGGCCCATAAAATTATATAGTACCTGCGATTCCACATGGGTATACCAACTGTGTTATAAAAAAACACTTCCACAATTTTACTACAAGAGTACAACGTTCTTCATGGAAAAAGTCTGGGACTGAACCTGAAATGTGGAAATGAAACAGATACCAAAGAATAGCACGATTCATTCAAAATCTATTTTGATGGATAGTGTCAAGCCCATTATTTGCCAATCCCCTATTTTGTGAAGGTAACCAAGGCCACATCCAAGAGTACATCCATAGTCGAGATCAACTTGTAACATCTGTGGATCTAGTTGTAAGGTAGTTATATTTTGTAGTCACCTGGTATCAATTGATCTTGTCATGTTAGTTGTCAAACTGAATAAAGTTATTTTCAATTGTACGAACCAAGTTTCTCTTAGAAGCAAATATATTACAAATTGGCGACGAGCTATTCGGAAAGTGAGGCAAGGTGCTTCGTCAGAATTGATAAATAGAGTTCAAGGTGAACTAATTATTGTTCAAGGAGAATAAGTTTGAATATGCCGAAAACGGTTGAAAACCAAATGCCGGTTCAACAAGTTCTGCGAGACACCATAGGTTCCCTTGCTAAATACAGAATGGGAATAGATTGGAAAATGTATGAGGAACGAATGAAACAATATTTTTTGGCAAATTATGTGGAAGAGAGCAAGAGAGTTCCAGTACTTCTAACGTTGATTGGTGAACAAGCATATCAAATTTTGCGAGATCTTTGCGATCCTGAATTACCAAAAAACAAGAGTTACGATGACCTGTGTATAATTTTACGAGGATAGTTCTCGAAGAAGATTTCATTCTTCAGAGAAAGAATCGAATTCTATGAATTGAAGCAGTTCGAGAACGAAATGGTTAAAGACTGGTACGTTAGAATAAAAATAATCTCTCTGAAGTTCTGAAAGACAAATTCGTTTCTGGGTTACGTGAAGGACCTGTATTAGACAAGGTGTGTAAAAAGGAACATAGGGCTAAGTTAGAAGCGATCATTGAAGTAGCTTTGAAGAAAGAAAGTTCTCTCGTAGATTACTCCCAAATTCATAAACTTAAGTTTCAACGGTCTGAAGGAAGAGTCGAACAAAAGAAATCACCGGGTCGTCAGGTCGCAGGACATAGAAGAGAAATACAGTCTCCACAGAAGAAAGAATAAGGAAAAGTTTTGTTGTGTAATAGTTGTGGTAAAGGCAACCATAATTTTGCAAAGTGCAAGTTGAAGGTTATACATGTAAACTATGTAAAAAAGTTGGGCACTTAGCTAGAGCTTGTCATTTTGACAGCAAATCAGCTCATTTTGTAGAAGCTATTGAAGATAATCTAGTACAGTCAGATGATTTCATGGAAATGTATGTCATCAACACAAATGATTATGTAAAGCCAGTAAAAACTCAAATGCTGATGAATAATAAGCCACTAGCTATGGAACTTGATACAGGGTCTGGAGTTTCTGTTATTCCAGAAAATGTTTACATGGAAAAATTCAACGAATGTGAATTGAAACAAACTTTGGTACGTTTAAAGTCATATGATGGAAAGATCGTATTACCAAAAAGTGGAATATTTGTTTCTATGCAATACAATGACATTTTCAATGATAATTGTAGGTTAATCATAATTGAAAATGGTTCAACACCTTCATTGTGTCGTGATCTTTTGAAAGTTTTCAAATTCAATTTAAATGGCTTTTCTGAAGTCAATAATATTGAGTGTGACAAGGAGTTGGACTCATTATTGGATAAATACGAGGACTTGTTCAAAGATGAGCTAGGGTTATACAAATATGAAAAAGTAGAGTTGAAAGTTGATCCAAATGTTAAGCCTATTTTTTGTAAACCACGTCTTATTCCTTTTTCATTCAGAGATTCAATAAATGTAGAGTTGGACGAGTTAGAAAAAAAAGGGTTATCACATTAATAGATAATTTCGAATGGGGCATGCCATTGGTTCCTGTGATGAAAGAAACGGGGAAGTTAAGACTATGTGCGGATTACAAGGTAACAGTCAATGAATTTGTTCATGATTTCAAACACCCTCTCCCAAGAATTGAAAAATTATTCGCGCCATTATAAGGGGGGGAACGTTATAAAAAGTAAGATTTTCTCAATGCCTATAATCAATTGGAATTATCTGAAGAAACAAAAAAAATGTTGTGTTGGAGTACTCATAGGGGTATTTATCAACTCAATCGACTTCCTTTCGGAACCAAACCAGCATGCGCCATTTTTCAAAAAACTGTTGAAAAAGTTTCACAGGTGTTACAAGGGGTAATCAATTTCATGGATGATATACCAGTATCATGAAAAGATAGGGCAGAGCACTTGAATAATTTGGAATGTGTTTTTGAAAGGTTTTTGAAGGCAGGATTCCGTTTGAATTTAAAGAAATGTAGATTTTTTGAACCACAAATCAAGTATTTAGGTCATTATTGATAAAGATGGTTTGCATAAAGATCCTGAAAAAACACGTGCAATGGTAGAATGTCCACGTCCAACTGATGTATCTCAAGTAAAGGCATATATAGGGATGATTTACTATTATGGTAAATTTGTTGAAGATTTATCAACAATTTTGGAACCATTATATAAGTTGTTGAGAAATGACATTGAGTTCAAATGGACTAACGAATGTGAGCAAGCATTTTTGGAATCTAAAGAGGTGGTATCAGCGGAACAAAGTCTGGCACATTTTGATCCGAATACTCCAATTAAATTAGTTTGCGATGCTTCTAAAATAGGTATTGGGTGTGTATTATTACATATTTTGAATGGTGGACCTGAAAAACCGATAAGTTTTTCTTCACGAATTTTGAGTGGAAGCGAAATGGAATATTCAGTTATTCACAAAGAAGTGTTAGCTATTCATTGGGCTGTACGCAAGTTTTACCAGTATTTGATGGGAAATAAATTCATTTTATGCTCTGATCACAAGCCGTTGTTAGCATTATTTGGGGAAAAGAAAGGAATACCACGAATGGCGGCTGGTAGATTACAGCGATGGGCAATATTTTTGAGTGGATTCAATTATACATTTAGTCATATCAAAGGTAAAGAAAATGGAGGAGCGGACGGTTTATCGCATTTTCCTGTAGAATCGTTCGAACCACCTGAAGTTTTTCATGATTATTTCAATTTTTGATTGAGGATAAAATTAGGATTAAATTAGGATTAAATCAGATGATATTATCAAGGAATTGAGAACGGATATCATCTTGAGTAAAGTTTATAAATATGTTCAAGATGGTTGGCCAGAGATAGTTCCCGATGAACTCAAACCTTATTTTAGACGAATGTCAGAATTGAGTATAGATAATGGGTTGCTTATGTGGGGTTATAGAGTATTGATTCCGGATAAATTTAGGAAACAAATGCTAGATGAGATTCATGGAGCTCATAACGGAATGATTTGTATGAAAACTCTTGCGCGGCAATATTTCTGGTGGCCTAATTTAGATTTGGAAATAGAAACTTATGTAGAAAAATGCGATTCGTGCATGATCAATTCTAAAACCCCAAATAAATCAGTTTTGATCAAGTTCAACGACGGAAAACATGTTTTCGATCGTATCCATATCGATTTTCTGGGTCCAGTTCGCGGTAAGTCTTATTTGATTATCACAGATTCTTTCTCTACATGGCAAGAAGTCTATGAAATGTCCAAAATTGATTCCAAAAATACTATTGGTAAATTGAGGTATTGTTTTTCAAGATATGGTCTTCCGAATACCATCGTTTCGGATAACGGTTCATCGTTAGTTTCTGCGGAATTCAAAAACTTTTGTACTGTCAATGGTATAAATCACATAACTTCACCACCGTATCACCCAGCAACGAATGGGGCTGCTGAGAATAGTGTCGAATCATTCAAAATTGGTATGAATAAATTATTGACCGACAATAGTAATCCTCATGACCTGTCCACATTAGTTAACAAGTATCTATTTTCATATAGAAACACACCACATACGGTAACTGGTGAAACACCATCAAAATTGATGTTTTCACGAAAAATAAAAACTCGCTTAGATTTTCTCACTCGTTCAGCATCTGATAAAGTCAAAGAACGACAGATTAGATATCATCATGGTGAAAGAATGACTTCTTTTGAGGAAAGAGATATAGCATATGTAAGAAATTATAGAAATCCACAAAAGCCCTCATGGACAAAAGCAGTCATTGTTTAAGAATTGGGCTTAGAAAATTATCTTTGTAGGCCCGTAGATGACAGAAGATTGGAGTGGAGAAGACATCTTGATCAAATAATAAAAGTTGGAAGTTTTTATACTAATGGAAATTCTGAAATTTTAAACAAAGACTTTTCAGAAAATGTATTATCAAACAGTAATTCTGAAAATTCTCAGATCAAGACAACTTCACCAACAAATTTGAGTAGATTTAACAGACAGATCAAAGCACCCGACCGCCTGAATCTATAAGTTAAGATAATGAGAAAACATAGGACGGGGGAGTGTAACATCTGTGGATCTAGTTGTAAGGTAGTTATATTTTGTAGTCACCTTGTATCAATTGATCTTGTCAGTTAGTTGTCAAACTGAATAAAGTTATTTCCAATTGTACGAACCAAGTTTCTCTTAGAAGCTAATATATTACAAACTAAATTCCCAAGATGACATTAACTTCTAATTACATGCCCATCTTCATTTTAAGTGGAGTTATAATTGTACCTCTGCTACCCTTTTTATTGGATTTCAAAAATAAAAGTGTCAGAACCTAGAAAGTGAATGAGCACATTGCCACAGTTACGCTTCAGCGAGGAGTGGTGGTTTTAATTCAAAGTACTATTATTTTCCTCAACTTTTGTTTGGATAAGGTGAGAAGGTGATAATGAGCGACATATATTTTTCTGTGGTGTAATCAGAAATTACAAAAAATATCAAGAAATGTTTCTGAGGAAATTTGCCATTCAACTCTAAGAAGCGAACAACAATACTTTCACAAAGAATGATGTAAATTGGATAATTAATCATACTTGTCCGAGATTATTTATTCATTCTCCAACAGGTAAATAACCTTATTACATGAAAATCATCTTTCGTATAAGTATGGTTACAGCCTAAGAGTAAATCGCAATATCCAATGTCTACCTGTGAATATTGTTACATTGTATCACGCTATTACGTATAAGTAAATGAAAGAAAAAAGAAAAAATAAAGTTATTCTGAGTTTGGGAAATATGTTTTCATATCATGATAAACATGTTTGGGAGGAAGAACAAAGTTGAGATCTGACAATAGTAGGAACTTGTTTGTTATTTTGATCATGGTCATGATGGGTGAACAGTTATTTGTTGATACGTAAGGTACCTCGAAGAATTGGGAAAGTCTTGTTGTTCTGTTGGGAATTTTTTTCTGAGTAAAGAACTGAGACCACGGGTGTTATAATATTTTCTGTATATTTCATAACACATTATTACTATAGTACCTGGGCGACCGAACTTTGCCCGGTGTTTTTTTTTCTGTAAAACCATGTTTTTTTCGGAGGAGATGCTTATTTAGATACGAATCACATATGGATATTTTGCAATCTTATCTAGTGCACAGCTTGGTTACAAATACACATTCAGAATGAACCATAAGAGTTCCTTGGAATAACCAAAGAAAAATAACATTCGTATTCGGACAATGTCATATAGCGCCATCTCACAAAGTTTAGAGATACCAGTAGGGTGGCTTAGCAACAATGCAAGTACCTCAAAATTTCATGAGATGGCGCTATACATATCGATTCGTGATAAATATTATTTTTTGTGAAAAATCGCGTTTATTTCTGGAATGAATTGCTCATTTCAAGATATAAGATCTGCATTTCTTTTATTTTCAAGACTGGGTATTCTAAATTCATTTCTCAATGCTAATGTCCTAACTATATTTAAGTCCGGGTATGATTCATATTTTTTGTAATAAAAATATCTTAGAAATATGTTTTGAATTTTATCGACAATATTTTTGTGTACGACAAGAGAGGGATTCCAGACTACAGCAAGTTTAGGTCTGACCAATGTATTATAAAGTATAGTTATCGCTTCAATGTCTATGGCGAGCAAGAGATAGTTGGCTGGTAACGTGCTCCTGAATTATTCCACAAATATACTTAAAACTACATCGAAAGAAATTGTGAAAAGTGACACAGTGGCTGAATAGATAACTACCCTTCCATTCAGAATAATACCAATACGTCAAACATGGTCATAACACGTGAAATGAGAGATGAAATAGAATTGGCAGTGAGTAAAGCGGTAAGCGAATCCATAAAGAGAGAGATAAACGTGAAAGAAATCATATCCAAAGTCACACAGGCCATTACAAAAACTATAAAAGATAGTCTTTCGAATTCAGAGGAAGCAGTGGCGGAGCTGAAAAATAAAACCGAAGCTGAGAATAAGAAACTACAAGAAAAAGTTGATAAACTTGACCAAGAAATGAAAGTAGTTGAAAAAACAGATATTTATGAAGAGAAATTAGATTACATGGATCAAAATACCAGGCTATCTAATTTGAGAGTTTTCAACTTAAACGAAAGCCAAGAAGACCCCAGGAATGTAATTAAAAACCTGTTTCAATCTAAAATGGCCATCGCCCTCAGAGATGAAGATATCAAGTTATGCTATCGAATTGGAAAAAAAAAACGATGAAAAACCAAGACGCATCTTCATAAAACTACGTACTCTCGATTTGAAACAAACTGTTTACTCGAAGAAAAGTCTCCTGAGAGGAACGGGTGACGAAAACTAGAGTCCAGTTGCTAAACGATTCCATTGAAAAAATTGGTATGAAGAACGTATGGACTGAAAATGGAAAAATCTACATAAATCACAAAAACAAAGTAACCAGCATTAGAAACAAAATAGAACTTTCCAAAGTTTCCATAAAAAATAAACTTTATCAAAATCTTTTTCCCATTAATATATCGTAATATTTGTCCATCTACAGAGTAATGGTAATATACGAACAAAATATATAAAGAGTAATGGTAATATACAAACTTTTTTTTCGTTTATTTTATTATTTAATTTTTTCAGGATGCACGAAAACCAGTCTCTGATATATTTCAGCACATGATTGGATACTTAGGAATCTTAGATAACTATTCTGAAGTTGGCACCAAAATTTTGATTGATTTTCAAGACTATATTCAGGTAAGTGCAGGAAAAAGCAAAAATGGCATAGGGGTGGCGCATTTTGATATTAGAGGTCTTCGTAAACATTTTGATGAATTATTGGCCTATATAGAAACGACGAAAACATTTCTAGACGTGATTGTTCTATCGAAAACAAGAAAAATTTAAAATCTAGATGAATTCACAATTCCGAATTACAACATTCATTATAATGAGTCATTTTACAATATATGCGGTGGAACAATAATATACGTTAAAAATAATATTACAGTAAACTACCGAGCTATACAAATGAAGGATAATAAATCCCTTAGAATGGAGTTTTTCTCGACAGTTTTTCCTAAAATCAAAAAAGTGGGTCTAACCGCAATATACTGCTCACCAGCAACAAATAAAAATGAGGATATAGAAAATTTAGAAGTCTACCTAAATAATCTGGTAAAAGAAGGACTAGAAATATACATAGGAGATATAAACATTGATATAGGAAAAAAAGATTGTTGTGATACAAATAGCTACTTAAATCAATTAAATGCAAACGGCTTCATATCCTATATAAATGAATCCACGAGGGTCACAAAAGATTCCACGTCCATAATTGATTATATATTCATAAGAACAACCGCTGAAATGAACAAAATTATTGAAATTGAACCAATTATATTCCAAACAGACATTACTGATCATTATACCCCATTTATTTACATTTCTGCACCCCCTTGCACTGACACTATAAACACAGATGAACATTAACAAAGTCATCACCTAAATCTGAAAAATTTAGATAACTTACTGAGCATCGAGAACTGGGAGAATACTTTAATTAAAAAAAATCCACAACAAGCTTACAACTGTTTCATTGATGAACTAAATAATTACATAAATAATGCAACTAAAATTTAAAAAATACCAATACATAAAATAAAGAAAATCAAACCATGGATCACCTATGGAATAATTACATCAATCAAACAAAGAGATCGTCTCGAACATCTATTAATTAAAAAATATTCACAAGACCTAGAGGTCGAATATAAAAACTACAGAAATAGACTTAATCAATCAGGTAGAAAAACTAAAAATGAATACTATCAGAATAAAATTGAGGAGGCAAATGAAGACTAAAGAAAACTCTGGAATGAAACGACGCATCTGGAAAAAAACAAAAAAAATAAACACATTGAAAATACAATAATGGTTGTGAATCAAAATATGCCCATAAAAGAAAATAAGACTAAGCAAACAAATTAAATCCATTTTTCAAGAACTCGGATACAAAATGTCAAACAAAATAGCTCACACGACTTTACCACCAAATTTTTTAAAATAAAAAAAAAAGTTACTCATCAATAACTTAAAACCAATAACAAAAACTGAAATAATTATCATAATGTCAAAATTGAAAAATAACAGCTCTCCTGGAAACGATAAAATCACAGCCAGAACCATTAAACATATACACAACCATATTACAACACCCCTACAATATATAATTAACCTCTGCTTTGAAACATCCATAATACCACTACAATGGGCAGAATCTGTCGTAACCCCTACCTTCAAAACAGGAGACTCCACTCTCATGAATAACTATAGACCCATTCCTGTCATCTATAATTTTGCCGAAATATTTGAACATGCTTTGAAAAACAGACTGCTTGATTTTTTTAACATGCACAAAATTATAACGGACAGACACTACGGTTTCATTAAACAATCTAGTACTGAAAACGCCATAGATGATTTCCTCGAAAAAACAGTGCGAGCTTTAGATGAATCATCAAAATGTCTGGCATTTTCCTTGACCTTGCAAAGGCCTTTGACATAATATCCTTATAAAAAAATTAGAAAACTACGGAATTCGAGGTATCGCATTGGACCTGATGTTAAACTATTCGAAATATAGACCACAAAAAGTAAAGATTGGAAAAGAAGGAAGCTCAGATTTGACTGTCAGAATGGGTATACCACAAGGGGCTATCTTGGGGCCACTTCTTTTCTTGGTTTATATGAATAATGTCGTTCAAATACGAGATTTATCATCCAACAAAATAAGCTATGCAGATGACACAGTCTTGATTCTCACATGAACAAGCTGGGAAGAAATAAAGTCAACCGCAGAAGCAGATCTAAGAAAATCACAAATTTGGCTGGACCATAACCTACTCACCCTTAACGTCATCAAAACTGAATTCATACCTTTTACACCTACAGTTGATACGCCACCCCCTATAGATTATTTCATAAACCTTAACAAATCAAGTTGCACTGATACTAATATATGTACCTGCCCAGAAATAGATCAAGTATCATCTATAAAATACCTAGGAGTGACTCTGAATCAGCACATTCACTGGACCGAGCACATCTCGCATGTCAATGAAAAACTGAGAGCATTACTGCACAGATTTGACACATTAAGAGATATCATATCACGCAAAAGCCTATGCTTTATAGATCCCTAGTAGAATCCATTCTAAGATACAGGGAGGAGTTTTTGTAAACAACTTACGTCCTCTACATATCATACGAAATTCCATCATAAAAATAATTTTCAGGAAAAAAGAACAGTTTTCCACAAAATTACTTTATGAAAAAACAACAATCCTCCCAATCAGCTTTTTGTATGCTCATCAATGTATAATTCGAGTATACACAACTAAAAACTCACTTCAAAGCAGATCTGTCCAACCAACTAGACAAACTAGAAATGAAGAATCAGCAATACATACATTTAAAAAAGCTATAACCCAGAGAACAATTCTATTTTTTGGTCCAAAATTTTACAATTCAATGCCGGTACATTTAAAAAAAATTGACAAACTAAGTAAGTTCAAAACTGAAATAAAAAACTATATCCGGAGAAACAAGGAAACATTCTATAAAATACAACGAAAGTTATTATAATGAAAAAAAAAGAAGCTCTTCCCACCTTTTTGCTGCTATCCCTGCCCTCTACCAATCGTCGAATATCTCCAGAATTTTGGTTAAAATTAATGTGCACATATAAAGTACATACGTGTGTGAGGTTATGCTTTACACTAGTGACAGTTACCTTTTCTACTTTTTTCTTGTAAATTTTTGCCCGCCCAAATTTTTAGCATAGTTTATGTAGAGTACTAATAGTTTTTAGAGAAGCCTTGGATACAATACACACACAGGCAATTATGCCTAGGTATGTTGTACTCAGAGAGCAAATCTAACCCCATATTTGTAAAAATAAATTTGAAAATGTAAAAAAAAAAATTCATTGAAATGTGCATTTTGTCTCATTACATATCCCATAGCGTAGCGCCTGAGATCTCATGTGTGGTTTATAGGAGAGTGTGGAGTTATAATATATACCCAAATCTTTAACAGACCCTACCATGTATGATTTTATATCTTTCATCAAGTCGAATATTATTCTAGTACACGGGTCAAGACAGGACAATACACTTGGATGTTTTGAATCGGAGTTCATGATTTATATTCCATCGATGGACGTTATTGATGTCCTCCTGTAATACGATACAGTCTTGTGAAGTTTGAACCATTTGACCGTGAAGTATCGGTTATTCCTAATACGCGTATCATCGCCACTTTTCCAGTATCACATCATGGTTAACTTTATCGAATGCCTTCTGGAAATCTGTATATATAATATCGACCTGTTTATCGTTATCTAGATGGTTGAGGACATGGTAGGAGAATGTTAAAATATTTGTTGAGGTCAACTTTCTTGAAACAAATCCGTGTTGTTCATCACAAATATTTTCGCCATAACCCCCCACACCGTATAAATGATCTGTTCATACAGCTTCGCAAACTACACATAGTAATTCTATTGGCCTATAATCAGACAAAAGTAATTCGGTTATGAATATATGTATAAATGG
The DNA here is from genome assembly GCA_018342105.1 of Gonioctena quinquepunctata. Classification (NCBI taxonomy): domain Eukaryota; kingdom Metazoa; phylum Arthropoda; class Insecta; order Coleoptera; family Chrysomelidae; genus Gonioctena; species Gonioctena quinquepunctata. Next base: position 175,584 of record JAFIRS010002712.1, read on the forward strand.
GGTAAAATTATCACCAGTATTTCCTACAACTTTTTTCCTGAAATCCTTCGGAACTAAATTACGGGTCATCGAAGTTAGAAATTAGAAGGTATTTTCTTTGATAACTTTCCAATTCAATATTGAATATCAACCAAATTTTGATAATTAACGGAACAAATGGATTCCTTCGATGAGGTTCCATGCATGAGTCAGTTGGTTTGCTACAAAGTCATGCACGGACTACCCCCGATAGCATAAACGCCAACTTTGGAATGACTGAGATTTTTCAATGTTTCCCAACGAAACTAGGTTTCTTGGACCATTTTCTGAATAAAAGTACTAGTGTGTAAATTCGATTGAGGAGAGGATTTTTTATAAAAATACGCTTTTATTTTACGACATCCAACCCGAGACGTCCTGCTTTATTCAAAAAATTTTATTTCAAATGACCATGGAAATAATGGGTGAAATCTTCGTTACAAATTTCAATAATGCGAACACTTTTACCTAACAAAACTCTTAGCATGAATATCAATTTCAATTCTCAAGAGCAAACAGAAATAAAAAATTTTTGCTCGATATGACTCCCTCCTCTCTCAATACATTTTCGAAGTCTACGAAGACACCCCCTCTGAAGTTGAAATAGTATTACAGGATCGTTTCATATGGCTCCACGATGTAATGTTATCCCATTCAACAAGTCATATCTTGTATGAATAGGTGTAGCGTGAACAAGGCTTTCGAGATGCCCCCACAAAAAAAGTCAATGAATTTGAGTCCGCAGACCACGCTGGCCATGAATATGGTCCCTTTCTACCAATCCATTGGAAAACATATGGTTCAGGGTGCCGCACAATCAAATTGGAATGAGAAGGAGCGCTATCTTGCATAAACCAAATATCTCTTCGGGTTTACAATGGAACATATTCCAAAGGTCCATTCAAATTATTCTGAATGAACTCCAAATGACGTTCTCCATTCAATCGATCTAGTAAAACGAATGGTCCCATAAGATGGTTTTCTATGATACCAGGCCATACATTCAGGTTGGATTTCTGTTGGTGTTACATTTTCAATATACGATGGGGATTTCTTCAGCCCATATGCGAAGAATGTGACAGTTGATAAGTCCACCTCTACTGAAACCTGCTTCATCAGTAGATAAAACTCATTTGATGAGTGTCATATCCTCTCTTTGTTTACCCTTGAAACATTTGACACATTTTTCTAGTAGTGCTCGAAAATCTTGGGGGTGTCATGGCAAGTACCTTCTGGATGTGATATGGGTGAGGCAGTTGTTCTCTATTGATTTTGTGAATAATGAATTTGGAAGTATGGAACTATCCTGATAGATTTCCAGTACTTATGAAGGATCATCAGCTACATCTTCCAAAACACTTTTTTTTCAATACAACGGTACGTACAGTCCTGAGAGGGCCCTCACCATCTCGTTTCGGCAAAAATATATCGAAAAAATTTGAATAAACAATGCTAAAATGAATTGGACATACAGTGTGTCTCACTCATGGATACACCCCCGTATCTTCCGTAATTACTGGATTAGAATTCTGTTATTCTCACAATTGGTAGATATACTGACGGTTAGTCTAAATTTTCTCATCAGGTTGACCTGAGTGACATATGCTGCGCGCCAGGAACTATGGACATACCGAGTTATGCGAAAAATAATAGTAGGGGGCAAGATAGGCTCAACATTCTTACGGATTCGTGATCAAGACATCAATTTTAGTACCTATCCATATATTCGCTGAAAAATCTGAATTTGTCTCTCTCATCATGGAACGCCCCCGTATCTTCCGAAATTATCGCAGTAGAATTCTGTTATTTTTAAAATCTTAGATATACCGAGTTTGAGTCTGAATCTCTGTGTGTGACATACACTGCGTGCCAGGGGCGATGGATAGAACGATTTTTGCATAGTTTATAACTGTAGAACGTGATATCGAGTGATAATTATCACTGTTAATGCAGATTTTTGCAAAGTTTATAACTGAAGAACGTGTTATCAAGTGGGAATTATCACTGATAATTCAGTATCATTGAGAAATATCTCTACATTGTGTTTCTATAGCCGTTGTTTCTTTAATGAATAATATTGAACAGAAAAAAATATTTAGAAATATACTCCAATAACATTGTTTTTTCATTTTGATTTTCTTTTCGATTTTGTGAGTTTTTGGAAATGAAGTTCAATACTTCCTTTGAAAAATCCATATTTTTGTATTTCTCTCTGAAAGCTCAACAAATTTGACTCCAGATATCATTAAGACTCATCCCCTGAATATCTACCTATCGTGGAAATTTCACACTCTACTCCACTAATAACGATAGATACGAAGGTGTTTCCATGAGAAATGGGAGAATTCGAATTTTACTGATGTGAAATTTCCTTCAGCAAAGATACCCATCGGTTATAACTTTGATGTCCTAATCACGAGTCAGTATTTTTCGCAAAAATCAGCAATTCAATCGCCCCTGGCGCGCATTATATATCACTCACGCCAATTCCAGAAAAAAGTCAGCATCATCTCCGTTATACCTAGTGATCGTGGAAATTTCAGGATTCTACTCCAATTATTACCGAAGATACGGGGGTGTTTCCATGAGAAGTGGGACAAACTCGGATTTTTGAAAATTGAGAATTTATCAGCAAAAATATGGAATGGTACTAGAATTGATGTCCTGATCACGAATCCGTGAGAATTTTGAGCATATCTTAACCCCTCATATTATTTTTCGCGAAAATCAATATTTTCATCGCCCCTGGCGCGCAGTGTATATCACTCAGATCAACCCCAGAGTAGATTTAAATCTATACTCCGTATACCTAACGATCGTGGAAATCACAGAATTCTTCTACAATAATTACGGAAGATACGGGGGCGTTACCATGGGAATTGAGACAAATTCGGATTTTTCAGAACTGAAAAATGTTCAGCAAAAATATGGATTGATACTGGAATTGGTCTCCTGACCACGAATCCGTAAGAATTTTCAGCATATATTTCCCCCTTATATTATTTTTCGTAAAATCAATATATCCATCGCTCCTGGCGCGCAGTGTATGTCACTCAGATCAACCCCAGAAACGATTCTGACTCATTCTTGGTATTTCTGACGATCGTGATAATTACAGAATTCTTCTACAATAATTAAGGAAGATACGGGGCGTTTCCATGGGAAGTGAGACAAATTCGGATTTTCACGAATCCGTAAGAATTTTGAGCCTATCTTGCTCCCTAATATTATTTTTCGGACAACTCGATATATCCATCGCTTTTTGGGCGCAGTGTATGAGTACTCAGATAAACCCCATGAAAAATTTAGACTAACATCCAATATATCTACCGATCGTGGAAATCACAGATTTCTACTCCAATAATTACAGAAGATACGGGGACATTTCCATGGGGATAGATACTGAAGAATGGCTTTCATCAAGGGACAAGAGGCCTTGGGTCAACTCTTGTCTTCAAATCGACGAGACCTCTTCAAAGAACCTGCAAGCCAGGGGAATGAAAGCATTCCTGGGGCTAACGCAGGTAAACTTCAAGCAAGTTAGCCAAAACAGGACATTTCTGATGCTGCGGGCAGTTCAATAACCTGCAGCATAGTAAGGCTGCAACTGCAACCCTGTGCAGAATATTTGCACAGAGGGGAACACCGACGTGGCCCCAATAAGAACCATGGCTGGTCAAAGGGCGAGTATCGAGCCTCGAACATCCAAGGGTAAGCTTATTTATAATCTAAACTGTGGAAACGCCAGATCCTGCATTATTGCCAAGAATGATTTGAACGTCTTGAATCTAATAGAATTCTGGTACAGGGACATAACAGCAATCAATACGACCCACATCAAGGACGGACTAGAGAGGAACATAGTACTAGCTTCCCTCTACATGCCCTATGACTCTACAAGCCCTCCACCATCGGACAAGTGAGGGCTCCACCACAAACTCCCGCTTATCATCGGAGCCGACGCAAACGCCCATAATACAGTGTGGAGGAGCACCGCACGAACACAAGAGGTCAGTCATTTGCTTGAATTTATTGTCTCCAGTAACCTGGGAAATACTTAATAGAGGGAATAGCCAACTTTCGTAACCCGTAACAGACGGGAAATCATTGACATAACTTTGGAATCTTCTTTGGTGGTTCGGCACGCCAGCAAATGGGCAGTATCTGAGAAACCTTCAAACTCAGATCACCGACACATACATGTGGAGATTGGCTATGCCAATGAACCTGCAGTAATGTGTCGATCCCAGAAAACCAACTGGCCGTGGTACCGGGAGGAGCTCGAGGCAAATCTCACAATTTTCAAAAATGTCAAACCTAACTCAGATACGATTCATGAAATAGAGCAAACCTCCCTAATGTTACAGGAGGCCATAATAACTTCATATCATAACAACTGCCCTTTGAAGCGCAGCACCACTAAAGGTAAAGTGAGCTGGTGGAACACCGAACTCACATATCTCAGAAACGAAACGCAAAAACAATTTAATCGAGCGAAAGAAACTGGTGACTGGGAGGATTATTCCAAAACTCTCACTGAATACAACAAAAAAATTAGAGGGGAACAAAGAAAGTCATGGAGAAAGTTCTGGAGGACATAGAATAAACCTCCAGAAAGAGCAAGACTCCACCGCATCCTTTCCAAAGACCCCATCAATCCAATGGGGACTCAACTCAAAACCCAACGGAAATCACACCAACACTGGGAAGAAAACTATAGAACTCTTGCTCCATACACACTTCCCAGGATCCACTGTCACCAAACCAAAACCCCAGATATGAAATCCCTGCGAACCTTCATTTGAGGGCAAAAGGGCAGACTGAAAAGTGGCTAAACAAACGGTGACTCATTCAAAAGTAGTGTAGGCAATAAACTCCTTCAAAGCCTCACAAGTCTCGGCCCAGATGGAGTATTTCTTATACTACTTCAGAGCGGAGTTGAATATCTAGCACCAGAACTGTACAGGAGTGTACAGGCTAGCCTAGTGGGATGGCTACCTCAAACCTGGAAAACTGCAAACGTGGTCTTTATTCCAAAACCTGGACAGGACTCATACGACCAGGCAAAAGGCATAAGACCAATAAGCCTATCGTCATTTCTTCTGAAAGGCTCAAAAACTGATAGATAGAGACATAAGGGAACCACCTGAGAACGGCCTTTACATCAAAACCAACATGCCTATCTAACAGGAAAATCATGCGAGACAAGCACTCCATCAGCTCGTTCCAAGGCTTGAAGAGTCTCTAGCAAACAAATAAATTGCACTTTGCACTTTCCTAGACATCGAAGGAGCCTTCGACAACACCTCCTTTGGAGAGTATGGTCTCTGCGGCCAATCGAAGAGGCATTGACGAAACCACCTGCAGGTGGATACACTCAATGCTTCACAATAGAATGGCCCAAGCCAACTTGTTCGAGGAAACAGAGCTAATTTCTCTGAATAACCAAGAATTATTACTCTCAAGGGTATGCAGATGACTTGGTCATCCTCATTCAAGAAATAATAGTCGAACAACCTCAGAGCTAATGCAAAATGCACTGAGGACAGTAGAGAATAGTGTAACAGAGAGAGCCTGAGGGCAAATCCGAACAAAACAACACTAATTCTCTCCACCCGGAAGAAACATGGAGATCTCATACGCCCCAGACCATTCGGTGAAACATTACAAGCGGAAGAGCAGGTGAAATATCTAGGGCTGATTATAACAAGAAACTAACCTGGAACCCGCATCTTCAACATGTAACCAATAACCTTCATGATGTGCAGGAGACTTTGAAAAAACCTGGCAGCTCAAACCGAAAGCCATGCACTGGCTTTAACAGCAGTAATAAGACCAAGAATAACTTATGGCCCCACTCTTATGGGGGCCCAAAACAAATAAAAGACAGGCAAAACCAACCTTAGGAAAATCCAGAGGCTTGCCTGTCTCACGTATCACAGGTGCAATGAATATCACTCCAACAGCTGCAATTGAAATCATCCTAAACCTCGAACCCCTTGACTTACATGTCTTCGAAGAGGCCAGGATGAGTGCATACAGACTGAAACAAACAAAAACCTGGGGAATCCGAACAACTGGACATACCAGAATCACTCATGTGATCAACATCGAAAGAACTCAGAAATGATTTCAGACTACATGCAACCCCTATACTCATTTGGAAAACCATTCGAAACACGAATTGATGGATCTGGATGGGCCCCGAGTATAGAATCACAATCAACTGCGGACATAGTCTGGTATACAGACAGGGTTTAAAAGACAGTTGAAGGAACGGGAGCAGGGAAAACATGGGGTAAGGCAAAGAAGGGGTTACATAATACCACTTGGCAAATGCTCCACGATATTCCAAGCTGAGACACATGCTATTATGGTATGCATTCAGAAGAATCTAGAAAGTGGTTATGGGAAAAAACACATCTACATTCTATCTGACTGTCAAAAGAGCTATCAAAGCACTCAACTCCATACAGATGAAGTCTGAACTGGTCTATGACTGCCTCCCGAACCTCATCGAGCTGGCAAAACATAACAAGGTCACCCTGATGTAGGTGCCAGGTCATAGAAAGGGATTGAAGGCAACGTAAAGTGGACCAGCTAGCTAGACAGATATCTGAAACGCTATTTACAGGGCCAGAACCTGTACATAGGATTAAAAACCGATGCAGGACCCTGGATCGACGAGTGGATGAAAAGACACCAACAATATTGGGATCAAACTGTCGGGCGAATACACGGCAAAGTCATGGTAGGGCATCCAAACCGGACCCTGACGACTGACCTTCTGAACCTGAACAGAACGAAGGCACGTATAATAATAGGTCTGTTGACTGGACACTGCGGCCTGAGGAAACACCTAAACACCATGGGGTACGCAGGAAAACCGTGGAGTGTAGGCTATGTGATGAAGAGGAGGGAAAAAGCCTCTCATATTATCTTCGACCTTGACGCCCTAAGTAGTAGGCGACACAGTACCTTTGGAAAATCAGCCCGAAACAGGCATGGATCCGAAGAACCTTATCAACAGGCTACTTAACCTAATAAGAGGCACAAACCTGTTTGAATGAGGAACCACTGACGACAGAGTGATACAATATACCCAGCTGGTCGCAGTGTCAAGGGAAGCTAAGTACCAACCCCCGTCTCTGGCTCGTCAGCTTCAACCAACCAACCAACCATGGAAATGAGACAAATTCGGATTTTTCAGAAGTGAACATTTTCAGCGAAAATATGGATTGGTACTAAAGTTAATGTCCTGATCACGAATCCATAAGAGTTTTGAGCCTATCTTCTCCCCCAATATTATTTTTCGCAAAACTCGGTATATCCATTGCTCCTGGCGCGCAGTGTATGTTACTCAGGTCAACCCCATGAGGAGATTAAGACAACCCTATTATATCTACCGATCATTACTGACAACAGAATTATACTCCAATAATTACGGAAGATACGGTGGTGTTTCCATGAAGAGTGAGACACACTGTATATATCTCTCCCAAACTGCGATCGGCATGTTCGAAAATCTCTCTTGCCGGTAGAAACCCGGGTTTGGAACAATGCTCTGAATGAAGACCGCATTACAGAATGCTCCTCCATAAAATACGTGCACATCTGCATGTTTTCAAAAGTAAACTGTTCGACTATTTCAAATAATCCCAAATATCTTCTACAATATTTAAAATACGGTGGCAATCATATGTCAACAGCTCAATTAAGATATTTAGTTTCTTTGTCATATATGTTTTTTAACATATGTGGAAGAGATGAACATGATCATGCACTGGATATTATTCGCCCATTTATTACTCATGCTCATTAAATTCTTCACAATGAATTTCCTCAACATTTAAGCTTTGAAGGAGAATTTAAACATCAAATCTTGAGTTTCATTAGATAACTACTCATGATTTAGCTAAAAGAAGAACACGAAACGTGATTATTCCGCACGTAAATTCAAAATATGGACTGAATTCGATATTTCATAATGGCGTACCTTGTCAGTTCAATATCTCTACGAATCTACAGAACTGAAATTTCATTTGAAAAACTATCTGCTTTCAAAATTGTGAATTGAACTTTCGAATAGGTACTGTACTTTTTGTTTAAGACTTATTTCATCACATTTTTATTATTATCCAGTTCTGAATGTTGCTGAATTAAGTTATCATTATTATTTCGGCTTTGATTTTCAACCGACGAAATCAAAAAGGAGGAGGTTCTCAGTTGACGCGTGTATATTTTTTATGTATGATCACGCATATCTTTAACTGAAACGTCCGATTCCGATAATTCTTTTACAGTGGATAGGCTGTACTTCGAAGGTGGTCCATTTGAATTTGAAAGATGATATCCACTAAGGGTAGCAAAATGAAGGATATTGATCATTCACCCTCTGAATTCTGGTCCGTTAGCCGATTCTATCAGGCATAACTTTGTACTGGGTTCTTCGATTTGGATGATTCTTTCTTTAATAGATAGGGTATACCTCATATTTGGATTAAAATGGAATTATCCACCCTTACGAATTTGGAAAAATAGGGATAATTGATTTTCACTTGTGAACATACGTAGTTGACAATGACAGATCGCTATGGACATTATTTTTGTTCCACATCCGTCAAAATGATTATATTCTATGAGAGGATGGAATGATACACTGGTAATGAATCAAACTAACCAGAACAAAAAAAAATATTATATTACAACAAAAGTAAAGTAGATAATCATATCATTTAACTGGTAATAGTTGAGTAAGGTGGGTAAGTAAGTATTTTGGAAGTAAAAAAAAAAACAAGTGGGTAGTAATTGGTAGATTTTAGCCACAAAAAATTGAAAAATAAAAACTTTTCAACAAAAATTAAACCGACGATTTTTTTTCGCATTCAGACCCTCAGAAGGCTTTCGTCTCGGAAAAAATGAACAATAATCTGACAAAGAGACCTCATTTCCCATAAGGAAGTGGTGGCAGAGATGAAAAGACATGTTGTGACGTAATGTGACATAAGCGTGCATGTCATAGCCGTCTTCCCATTCGCCTCATGCCCTCAGACGTCACTGGACGCATTTGATCTGACTTATTTCTTATTGGTTAGAACTGATCGACGTCTACTGTCGTCGTTCATTCTCTTGCCTCCATTCTCCTTTGGAAAGTAAAGGGAGTGAGGTCACATTTTGTTACCAATGCGCCACGGCAATTTAAACCTACGGTCGCGGTGACCGTCGCGTTACTAGTGTGTAGCCGAACCTCACGGACAATAAGTCCCATCTGACACGTATGCAAGTATGCGCACCACCGTGGGAGTCATCAGCGATGGTGACAGTGACGAAATAGTCACGGTGAGAAAAAACACCAGTGCGCGCAGGCTCTAAATTAAGAAGCCCGTAACTGAGTAACAAAAGATTTCAGAAAAAAAATAATAGAGGGAGAGAGAGAGAGAGAGAGAGAGAGAGAGAGAGAGAGAGAGATAGAAACATTTATTCACTACGTTTACATGTTATAAAACATTTGTAGCAGGTCACACAGGTAGGAATGAAAGTGCATGACTAGTTCTTACAACAAATTGACAACACATGAATGAAAAAACAGAAAATAAGAAAAAGTTCACTCAGAACAAAGTCATTGTAAACGTACAGGAGGTGGATGTGGAAAATTTGACATGACGAACACATTAAAATCTAGAGAGGGAGTTATCACAGATCATCGTCTAAATTGATGGGTTGATAATTTATTTTCCAGTAAAAAAACAGCTCTACAGTAGACAAGATCTCACTTTATGTTTGAAATCGTGAAAGTTCATATTTCTAATTTCGAGAGGCAATTCATTCCAAAGACTTATATTCAATGAATTTTTCTGTGAAACAGAAAAGTCTATATCTTAGGCGTTATTAAGAGATTTCCTGACCTTGTTAGGTGTTTGTGCGTGTCCGATTGTAGAGAAAAATCTGATCTGTTTTGATGTATTCCAAGCAGAGTGGCGTATATGTGAGCAGTGGGAAGAGCCATGATCTGGGGAACAATAAAAAGAGCATGACAGTGGTCTCTGTAACCCGCCCCTGATATTATTTAAATTACTCTTTTGTGTAAAACAAAAAATCTGTTTGAATGGATGGAATTTTTCCACAAGACAATTATACAGTGCTAGTCAAAAGTCCGCTCCCCCCCTCGTATCTTTTGAACGGGTATACTTATAATAATGAAATTTGGAGGGTGGAAATAAACGGATGTAGGCTTCTCAACTGGTCATAACAGGTGACGCAATAGTCATAAATGACGTCACAAGGCCACTGTGACCAATAATTTTAAATGGGACCCTATGGCAAGTGACAGCTCGTTTGAAAGGTATTGAAAATACCTATTCAGTCATACCAATTTTGTTTGGGTTTCGGCTGATTTGATTGATAAATTGAAGGGAATACGAAAATTATAGTTTCGCATTTAATTAATAAGATTTTAAAAGTACGCCTCTGGTTAATTGTCAAAAGGTTGACGTTTTGAATTCTCTACTTGTCAAAAGTGTTTATACCTTGAAAATTTACCTAAGCTATTGTTTAACGAGACGTTTAAGTGTTTACATAGGCAAAATGGGTACGTACTGTAGCCGACAAAGTAGCAGCTATCTTAATAATTGGTGAATGTAGAAACAATTTCCATGCAGCGGAACGACTGTTCAATGAGAGGTACCCCGATCGCCCTATATCGAGGGTTTATTTGAGGGAGCTTCTTCGGAAGTTTGAAGCATCAGGTAGTGTTCAAGATGCCAAACGATCTGGTCGACCAACAATTAGTGATGACAAAAAAATTGACATAATTGGAGAAATGGTAGTAAACCCTACTTCTTCCACAGCCCAAGTTGCGTCTATCTGTGAAGTCAGTCAAAGGACAGTACATAGGGTGTTGGCTAAAACAAATTTCATCCATACAAATTAAAAATGGTGCACCAACTTTCAGATGATGACCCCGACCGAAGACTAAAATTCACTGAAACTATCTACAATAAAATGAACCAACAACCAAGCTACATACAGACAATTTGTTTTAGTTTTGACAGTACTTTCTTACTCAATGGAAATGTTTACACTCAAAATGTGAGGTATTGGAGTGACACAAATCCTCACATCTCTCGTGAAAAACATACTCAATTTCCAGCAAAAGTAAATGTTTGGGCAGGTATTTTGGGAAACCACATAGTTGGGCCTCTTTTTCTCAATGCTAACTTAACCGGTGAATTGTATCTGGAGATGTTACAAAATGATATTGAGGCGTTAATTCTTGAAATTCTAGAAGATAATCCAGATGAATTCGACAACTTGGAAATAACGTTTCAACAAGATGGTGCTCCTGCACACTATTACGGTGCAGTAAGACGTTACCTAGATGAAGAATATCGTGGTAGATGGATTGGACGACGAGGTTCGATCGAATGGCCAGCTCGGTCACCGGACCTTACACCATTAGATTTTTTTCTATGGGGGTACTTGAAATCTAAGGTTTACCTACAGCACCTGACAGTATTGCCATTCTGAAACGAATTGTTGAAGAATGTAGGGCAACTTCCGCTGACACCTGGGACGAAATACGACAAGAGTTTAGCAATGGGGTGCATTACTGTCAGGAAGTAGATGGAGCACATTTTGAACACTTATTATAAGAACTGGTTCCTAAATCTTTATTAATTAAATGCGAAACTATAATTTTCGTATTTCTTCAATTTATCAATCAAAATCGCCGAAACCCAAAACAAAATTGGGTATGACTGAATAATTTTCAATACCTTTCAAACGAGCTGTCACTTGCCATAGGTCCCATTCAAAATTATTGGTCACAGTGGCCTTGTGACGTCATTTATGACTATTGCGTCACCTGTTATGACCAGTTGAGAAGCCTACATCCGTTTATTTCCACCCTCCAAATTTCATTATTATAAGTATACCCGTTCAAAAGATACGAGGGGGGGAGGGGACTTTTGACTAGCACTGTATAGGCTTCTGTGTGAAAAAGATTTAGTATTGAGTAGAGTGAATCCAAATAATACAAGTATAGTTATTCATAATTTGGCGGTATTTGTAAAATCCTTCTATTGGGTTTTCTAAAGTGTTTCTTTGGTAGAAGTAACTGTGAGGTTCGATAAACAATTGACTAGGCATGTGTGTGGTTTTTAAATAAATAATACCATGTACAGGTTATAACAATGGTTGGTCAGATGTGGGGTATTAACTATTCCCCCTGTCCTCAGCTATAACAATGATTGGTCAGATGTGGGGTTTTTACTTCTCCCAGTGTCCCCCGATGTAACAAATGTTTGATCAAAATGTGATGTTACTGAATTGATTCATCAGTAAGTGACACAAAAAATAATTTTTCAGAAAAAAATATGTTTTCCTGTTATGTGCGACTCATTGTGAATAGCCTCAACCAAATCTCATTCATCCACGGAATAAAATAAAAAAACAATTTTAATTTCAATTGTTTCAAAAAAATTACATTTGACATTAGGTTTGAACTTGAAAATATACAGGGTGTTCCATTTGAAAAAACAAAGTTGCTGGCATTTCCAGAAAAACCGAAAGTCCGCCATATTGGAGTGTAATGTGATCAAATCCGAAATGGTTGCTTATATAACTGCACCAAATTTCCGAAAATCTGTTTACGAATGCGGAAGTTACAGGGGTGGCCCGATATCCTGTGTCACCCGGTATACTTGATCACGTCGAAAGTACGACCAGCTAGTCTCAGTGATAATCCCATATTGCCATTCAGGGCCAATTGCACAGGTTCTACTTGATAGAAGTTAAGCTTAGCTTAACCATAAGTGAACCTTAGATTTATATATTTCGTTGCACAGTTCGTCAATTGACACATGAGCTCGGCTTAAATCATAGCGTAGGTAAGCTGCCGAATTTCTCGGTTTAAGGTTCTCTTAGGCGGATTCAACCACACTTTTAAGTGTCATCAATTATTTGTTGTTGATCGACTTGTGAATGAAATGGATTTTTTACGCGCGATTATTGTAGATGAAGACGATGATCTTGATGATTTGAATTCAATAATTCATGGAATTCGGAAGAGTCTATAACCGAGCAGACTATCACAATAGTTTTGACGACCTGACGTTTTTAAAAGGTTTCGAGTTACAAAGCCCACAGCAATTTTGATACTGAACGAATTGAAGTCGAAATGGAGCATCCTAACGATTTGTAAGTAGTACTTATATATCATTAATGAAATGGAGATTATTTGTGGCAATATCATATGTCGCTCTCCTGATATTTTGCGGTTGTGTATACAGGAAGCCACCTATCTTGTATTGGGGACTTCGGAGGTGTCCATTCGTCA